>JZSA01003868.1:0-18787 GCA_000956155.1 Cotesia vestalis | reverse complement strand
CTCAGATCACATGTAATTGTTGGCCGAGGCGAAGCCGAGGTCAACAAACATGTGATCTGAGGCTTTCTTATTTACTTCCCGAGGAGTGTATACTATTTTTTTCCCCGACGAAGGCGTAAAGCGGAAACTTCGTTTAGCGCAGCGGGGCTAAAGTTGACGCTTTACGCCTGGAGGGGAAAAAAATCATTTTTATGCGTGTAGTATTCAAGTTCGATGGATCCCCATCGAACTTATGTGAAGAGAGAATGTCTCTCGACCAATAAGGAAGATGGAATTTCCATCCTTTGGCTTGAATTAGATTTACTAGTCATTTGACCGCTAGGTGTAAAAAAACATTAATATATACATATATAATTCGGTTGTAAAAAACAAAATAATTGATTTAGAAGTTATGTTAAAAAATCACTTTTTTTGATTTTTTTTCGTTAACGATATTTCTCGAACGAATCAATCAACTTCAACCAGCCTGGCGGCGATCAATGTGGTTTTATTATGTTAAGAGCTGATTAGTTCTTGAAAAAATTTTTTTTGTAGTTTTTTTGAGATTTCTCAAAATCTAACCGTCCGAATCGATCTAAATTGTAATACGTACATACAGACATACAGACATACAGACACTTTTTTAAAAATCGTCAGGAAAGCTTCCTAGGACCTCAAAACGTCGAAAACTCGATTTTCGAAAAACGGGGCAAAAAAAGTAACTTCATGATTTTTGAAAACTTTCAATTTTTTTTAGCGGAAAGTTAAAAAAGTAGTTTGTAATATTTTATGATTTTTAAGGGGCGTAAAATCTACCATCCACATGAAATAAAACTGTTCTATGATCATGATCTGAAACCTGTGGATTGTCCAGGAGACCCACAACTTGATCCTAAGTTCAAGCACTTGGAGTTCCACTATGATGTAAAGCTGCAGAAAACATCATCAACAAGAAGATATTTACGGTTCAATTCAAGAGACTAACAGATCTTCGATAACTTCTAAGTGTCGAGTTATAAACACATTATTATTATTGTATTCATGTTATCATTTTTCTGTTTCATTAATTTTCTTCAATAAAGTATGTTATGACTTTTATGATATTTACTTTTAAAAGAAATAATAGTTTAAAAAACTAAAAAACACGCTTTTTATAGAAAACCGAACTAAAAAAATAGAAAATAAGTTTTAATGAATTCAAATTGAGAATAGTGTTAAAAATTTCAATAAATATAAATTAATAATAGTGTGAATAAAAAAAAATGTATTTTATTTTAAAAAAAGCGTGGGGTGCTTTTTAAGATATTATCAAAATAATAATCATTTTACTCATATCTGTCAATAAAATATTTATAACTATTGACACCATGCACCCCATGATTTTTTTAAAATAAAATAAATTTTTTTTTATTCACACTATTATTAATTTATATTTCTTAAAATTTTTAACACTATTTTCAATTTAAATTCATTAATATTTATTTTCTATTTTTTTAGTTCGGTTTTCTGTAAGAAGCGTGTTTTTTAGTTTTTTAAACTATTATTTATTTTCTACTTTTTAGTTTTGTTTATTTATAAAAACTTTTTTTTTTTATTTTTTCTAAGCTATTATATGCTTTGTTGATTTAAAAATTCTCTTTGGTGTTCGAAAATTTGTTAATATTAGATAAATTGGCTAAAGATAATGATTGGAAATAAAAATTTCTGCCTTATCGATTATAGATGAAAATTATATAAATTAACAAAAATCTTATTTTGCAAATTAAAAAATGGAACAATTTTATCAAATTAGTGTATTGTCATCGGTCCTCGATAAATCTACAAAGTTTGAACAAAATCTGGCCGTTTAAAGTGGGTCAAAATCGCGCCCAAAGAAGTCGGTTACAAACAAACATACAAACATACAAGTGAAGCTAATAAAAAGCGTGTAATAAAAGAATTTACTTTTCCTGATAGCCAGCGTTTTCTCAGTAAGTGTTGACTTCCAGCAGTTACGGTTAATTTATACAAGTTGGCGGTAATTCTTCTCTCAACAACAGTTGTAAGCAAATTGACGGAAATCTACGGCTGCAACTTGAATACAAGTTAACGATCAAACTTGTAGTTAAATTTCCTTTCAACTTTACTACAATTTGAAGGAAATACTTGTACAGCAAGTTTTGACGTCTATTTGCAGAGTAAGTTATAGGTAACTAATAGGTAATCGCTCGCTTTGCCAACTCTTTCCGTCAAGTTTGCTTCAAATTGCGGATGTAGATTGACAGTAAGTTATAGGTAAGGTGGCTATCAGGGTTATTGCCAGCATTTTTATGTATCTTACCACCTTTGGATACTATCAAAGTCCACTTTACCCACAGGCGACTGCCTGATTTCTCCCACCCAGTATACTAAAGATATGACACTCATGCGTATGTCAGCCATCTTGTTGACCGTCAATAAAGACATGTCTTCTAGAAATTAGTTGTAAAATCGCTGCATCATATAAAACGACATTTTATGCTCTTACAATAAAATTTACATCATTGAATTTCTGTAGAAGAATTTTCTGGCTCAAAATAGAAATTTAAGAAAAAATTTGTCGCATTACTTCAAACAATTTTGTATTCTCGAAGATTATACTATAATCTTATCATGTTATATATACGATGATAATTTTACTGATTTTATCATTGTTGTTAATAATTGCGTACGTGACAAAGTGAGTGATTAATATATATTTTATCTGACAACAAAAATCGAATTGACAATGTCTAATACATACTACGGTTGGAATAATTTACAAAAAAAACTCGGAACCATCAAATCGTAAGTAGTTTTAATCAGAAAACTTGCATTAAATTTTTATCAACAAAAATTAATATATAAATTGAAGAATATTCTGATAATTTTTTGATCAACAATTTTATTTTTTAAATTCATTATAAAAAATGAAAATTTTAGTGTAAAAACTAGTTATGATTGACTGTGACGAAATTATATCCGTTGCGGCAAGAACAAAAAATAAAAATTACGCTAATTTTTTCTATTTTATATATTCAGATCGCCATAAATCACTAACCAGTTAAACTTAGCGTAACAAAATAAATGTTGTCAAGTAATACAACAGATAATTTTTTTTTATTAATATAAAATAATCTCGAATAAATAAAAAATATGGTTGATGTCGGGTTGAAGAAACAAGACTTATAACTTGTCCGGATGTACGTGAAGTATTGTTGTTAAATATCAGTCAGTATTTGTCTGTCCGGGCTTTTTAATAATTATTATTTCTCACAAATAATTGTTTTATTCTTCGTTAAAAATTTTTTTTACATTTATTAATTTATTTCACCGACAAATATTTCTTAAATTATAAAATAGCTGTTTATTTATTTATTAAAGAAGACAACATAATCATAGATATAGTTTTAAAACTCTCGGTAAGATGGCGTTGCGCACCGGATGTAATACTACGTCACTGTCGCGCTAGAATTTGAATTTAAAAAATAAGTTAAATTAAAAAATTACTTGGACAAGTAAATTATTTAAATATTTCTTCTTTATTTTATCTCAATCACTTCAACTAAACTTTTTAGAAACAACTAAATCAAGTAAACTTGCAATTTTTTTTTTTTTTTTTTTAATTGTATGCGTTTGTATTTAGGAACGTTAATGCAAGTTCAAATAGTAATAAAAATCTCACAGCGGATAATGATCATGGAAAAAAAAGTTATGCTGGAGCTTTAAGTATAAAAAATCCAGGAGATCAATCAAGTTCAAAGAAGACTAGTCAAACTGGACCTTATTCTGGACGTGGAAATCTAACTTATCCAGATGATCATTTTAGATCAAGCATTGCTAGTTCTAGCAAAAGTAATCTTAGTTCTATATCAAGAGACAGCAGTGGCAGCGCCCAAAGTTATGATCATTCAAGTCATGTCTCAAAAGAAGATGACCATCAACCAGCATATGCATCAATGGAAACTTGCATCGACGAAAACTCTTCAGCAGAAGATTGTTTCGATTACTTTACATTGGCACTAATTTCACCGATAACAAAAGCATTGTTTGGAAAAAGAACCGGTAAAAAATACCATGCACATAAATTGATTGATAACTGGACAATTCACGGATTGTGGCCTACGGCTTGGGAAGGTGGAGAAGAACTTCAAGACTGGTGTAACCAGATATTCCTAAGATACAACGAGCAGCTACTGTTTAGTGAAGAAACCCTGGTAGAAAGACTCCGTAAGCTGTGGTTGGCTTTGTATGATGAGTTTGACAGAACAGATGAGTCCTTTTGGCGGTACCAGTTTAACAAACACGGTAAATGTGCTACTCGATCGGTTTATGTTTATGACCAGCTAGGATACTTTCAGGTGACGTTTGAGTTATATGATGACATAAACCTCAAGAAAACCCTGGCGGATGGTGGGTTTGTCAAAGGAACTACGGTTAAGTTGACCGAGTTGTACAGTATTATTAAAAAGAAACATGGTTATTATCCTTATATAGGATACTGGTATGATCACGTAAGATTCTTTCGACTTTTCTTTTTGTTAATGAGTGCTGGGAAATGGATACTAGATTTGACTATATTCGATCAGATATGGCATGATCTTCTATATGTAACATGTGATCATGTGATAATATATTATCAGAGCTAACCATATATGATCAGGCATAATTACATTATGCCCGATCATATGCAACCATATCTGAACGTATTTGGCCATATATGATCATATTAAATTTAATATGATCCCATTTCAAAGATATATCCATATCTGCTCACATATGATCACAATCTGACCTTATACGGTCACACATGATCACAATCTGACCATATATGGTAACATATGATCACAATATGACCCTATTTGGTCGCACATGATCACAATCGGACCACATGTGGTCACATATGATCACAATCTGATTATATCTGGTCACATATGATCCTAATCTGACTATATATGGTCACGCTTGATCACATATGACTATATGTGGTCACGTTTGGCCATACATGATCTATCTGGACGAATCGGGCCATATATGATTATATATGACTATATATATAGTTAGGTACGGTCATATGTGATCAAATCTAATCGGATGTGACCATATCTCACTGCAGTTAAATCTATATTTGAAATATTTTATGTAAATAGAAGAAAGAAAGAAATGTAACTTATACCCAAGTTATACTGTATATATGACTACATATAATTAGGTACGGTCATATATGATCAGATGTGACCATATCTGATGATTATGTTTAATTTAATGTGATACCATTTCTGATGAGCCATATCCTTATCTGGTCACACATGGTCATATATGGTCTCATATGATCACAATCTGAACATATATGATCGCATTCGATCATATATGACTATACGTGGTCACGTTTTGTCATACATGATTTATCTGAACACATCTGGCGATATATGATTATGTATATTTGTGTACGGTCATATGTGATCAAATCTAATCAGATATGACCATATCTGATCTAATCGCAATTAAAAAAAAAATTTTTTTTTTCTCTAGATAACCCAAAAACGTTACTTAGTAGAAGTCCAATTGTGTTATGATCACAAATTTAGACCTATAAACCATCCAGAGGAGGAACATAATAATCCGAGGATTAGAAACATTGAAATTTCTTACCTAGCAAGAGTGCCTCGATAAAAACAAGATAGATGATGAACAAAACCGCTTTAAAGTTACAATCAGTGTAAATTACTGTATAATTATAACTAATAAATATGTTGCATTATGATCAATCTCTTAAATAAAATATTATATGCATGTAATATTGCCCACATATGATCTCATTCTTTTACCCAGTTAGCACGGGTTGACCATCAACTCAGTTGATGTTCAATGGTTTTTGTTAACTTTGCGTCAACAGTTATAAGTACAGTTGTTGCTCTACTGTTAGCAAAAACTTTACGTAAAATTTCGGCCGTAGGTTTACGAGAAGTTCGTTTCATTTGTGCTAACAGGATATGATACTAAAAATTGCCTCATCCAGATTTTTATTATCGACAGACAAAAGTACAAACGGTCGATTTTGTAGGAAGTGTTTTTACCAAAGGTGTTCATACGCACATGCGTCTTCCATTTTGTTGACGAACAATAAAGAAATGCCTTCAGGGAATTATTGATTAATGTTATCAAATTTAAATTGATATTCTTGATAATTATATTAGATAACTTTATTTAATTGATGTAATTAAGTATGATACAGTCTTTAAAATAATTAAATAATTAATTAGAAATCGTATTTATAGCCATTTGCACTGATTTTCACATGCGATACGGCATTTGATGGTGAATATGCGACGCCTAATAAATTCTGGTGCTCCACAGGTGTTTGTTGAACTTGCTCGGGTGCCTAGAAAAAAAACGCAATCAATTTTATTAATGACTAAATTTTAGTTGTTGGTTAATTAAATAAAATTTTTTTATTATAATTCACGAGAAGAAATGAAGAAATAAAAATATTTAAAATGAGTTTCAATTATAAGAGACAAAGGCCATTTTTTCAATTTGTACTAACAAAGAAATAATTGCAATTGTGAATGTGCATAACGAGTAATTTACGATACGTAACCAAATAAGAGTGGAAGTTAATGGAGAATAATTATCAACTCACATTTTCAATAGAAGTTAATTGGGCTTGACGCAATGCCAATATTTGAGCTAATTGATTTTGGTAATAGTTATTATTTATTTGTTGTTGCTGTTGATATTGTTGGCTTAACAAACTGTGCTGATAAACTGCACCAGCATCTGGAGAACCTCTCGATGGATATTGAGAATATTGGAACAGTTCTGGCCGAATTTGGGGTTGATAGTCTGAAAATAATTTTTGGTTGGTTAAGAAAGCAAGAAATAATAGTTTTGGATAATTTTTGTTAAGTTTAAACAAGAAAAAAAATTTAACAACTATAATATCATATTAGAATGAATATTGAAGATGTCTTTTAAAAAATAATAGTTTAAAAAACTAAAAAACACGCTTTTTATAGAAAACCGAACTTAAAAAATAGAAAATAAGTTTTAATGAATTTAAATTGAGAATAGTGTTAAAAATTTCAATAAATATAAATTAATAATAGTGTGAATAAAAAAAAATTATTTTATTTTAAAAAAAGCGTGGGGTGCTTTTTAAGATATTATCAAAATAATAATCACTTTACTCATATCTGTCAATAAAATATTTATAACTATTGACACCATGCACCCCACGCTTTTTTTAAAATAACGCTCAAGAAAATAATTAGGAAGAAAAATATTTTCTTGGCTCAAATGAACCTTTTTTTCTGTGTAGGCCTTATTGCCCTACCGTAGTAAAACAAGGCCTATTCGGAAGGTTTTTACACGCTTTTTCTTAGCTTCATTTGTATGTTTGTATGCTTGTATGTTTGTATGTGTGTAACCGACTTCTTTGGGCGTGATTTTGACGCACTTTTAACGGCCAGATTTTGTTCAAACTTTGTAGATTTATCGAGGACCGATGACAATACACTAATTTGATAAAATTGTTCCATTTTTTAATTTGCAAAATAAGATTTTTGTTAATTTATATAATTTTCATCTATAGTCGATAAGGCAGGAATTTCAATTTCCAATCATTATCTTTAGCCGATTTATCTAATATTAACAAATTTTCGAACACCAAAGAGGATTTTTTAAGTCAACAAAGGATATAATAGCTTAAAAAAATTAAAAAAAAAAGTTTTTATATATAAACAAAACTAAAAAGTAGAAAATAAATAATAGTTTAAAAAACTAAAAAACACGCTTTTTACAGAAAACCGAACTAAAAAAATAGAAAATAAGTTTTTAATGAATTTAAATTGAGAATAGTGTTAAAAATTTTAAGAAATATAAATTAATAATAGTGTGAATAAAAAAAATTTATTTTATTTTAAAAAAAGCGTAGGGTGCATGGTGTCAATAGTTATAAATATTTTATTGACAGATATGAGTAGAGTGATTATCATTTTGATAATATCTTAAAAAGCACCCCACGCTTTTTTTAAAATAAAACAAATTTTTTTTTTTTTTTTATTCACACTAATATTAATTTATATTTATTGAAATTTTTAACACTATTCTTAATTCAAATTTATTAAAACTTATTTTCTATTTTTTTAGTTCGGTTTTCTATAAAAAGCGTGTTTTTTAGTTTTTTAAACTATTATTTTTGAAAAAGCTTAATTTTGTGTTTGTTTATGGTAAAAATAACTATTACTTGATCAAATTTTATGTCTAATGTATCAAAATAAGAAATAATAATACATTTCAATAATTAAATGCAATATTTTCGATTTTTCTCAAAACTTTCTTTAGCTAGAACTAAAATTCCAATTTTTCAAATTATCTACCGTTTTATTTCAATGTTAATTCTACCATAACTCTTAAACAAGAACTTTCTCAAGATAAATCGATGTCTAGAGAAATAATAACCGAGAATAAGTAAAAAGAGGGAAAGTAATAATAATAAAGATGTTAAATTTTTTACCGAGTCCAGGATTTCTGTAGGCCAGAGCTTGAGCGACATTAGGGAGGACTTTTTGGGCTAATAATGGGTTCCCAATGCTTGAGCTGAATGATTGATGCGAGCTGGGGCCATTGAATGAATAGGACGTCTGGGTTAATCCGGGCCGGATGAAATCGAAACTTGCATGTTGTCCAGCGCCTCCTAATATATTCGACGGCCTTATTCCGGATCCTGGATTAACACTGACGGAAACAACTGAAGATATTGATGATGCTATCATCAGACAAATCCCAATATTTGTATTCTGTAATGCACAATATATTTAGTTTAACGGTTGTCGCCATTTTGTCGGTAATTGTTACCATTTTGTTTCAGTCACTGATTAGCTTTAATATCTGATGAATTATTACAAACTGTTGACACAAGCGGTGCAATATATTTATACTTTTTTTAGACGCAAAACTGTAAGTGGATCTTAATCCGATTTATACGACTGATATATGATGTCTGATGACGAAAATCAAACTGGCAATCAAGTGAGATTGAATTCCGAGCAAGTTATATTTATATACAAAGGAAGCATTCACTTGCTAAAGAAACGTGAGATGTATAAATATGTGAATTATTATTCCCCGTACTTTCCCTTTATATATATATACGGCGGACGGAAAGACGAAAGGAAGAGAGAAAATAATCATAAATCTATGATAGGTGGATGAGGTAAAATGGGCACTGCTTTGTATGGAACAATTAGAAAACAAAAGTGAAATTTTGTTTTATTTGTCAGTAACAATAAAATCTTACTTTTTTTTATACTTACGTGACTTTTTGAAGAATAATGTAATTTTAGGCAAGAATTTTGCGTCAAAATTTTTATAAACGCCATTCTTGTGAAAAATAACTGCATTGACTCTTAAAATTAATGCAATTTCTTTGATTGAAGTGTCAATTAGTAATTGAGATTGGAATTGATCAATTGTAACATTGAAATTTTATTCAAAGGTGTGGTTGTACGGAGAATGACGTTTTTAGACTGCTTTGACATTCAAATTCAATGAAATTTTGCTAATCGACATTATCATCACTAATTAGGATTAGAATTGTTAAAATGGAGCATTTAAATTTAGATTAATAGTGCCGTAATTGCGGAAAATAGCAGCAATAGATTACATTAACACTCAAAATTAATGCAATTTTGTTAATCAAAATTTCACTCATTATTTAAGATTAGAATTGTTTAAATGTCTCAATAAACCTTGAATAAAAGGCGCTTTTCTAAGGAAAATTAGGTTAGAGACTGCATTGACTCTCAAAATCAATGCGACTTTTTTAGTTGACATCGTGATTATTAACAAGGATTAGAGCTATGGCAATTTTATTTGGAGGTGCAGTTTTACCGGTGAAGAAGTTTTTAGACTGCATTGAAACTAAAAATCAATACAATTTCTTTAATTGAAGTGTCAATTATTAATTGAGATTAGAATTGTTAAATTTTGACATTGAAATATTATTCAGAGATGTGTTTGTACGGAAAATGACGTTTTTAGACTACATTGACGCTCAAATTCAATGCAATTTCGCTAATCTTAATCTCAATCATTATTTAAGATTAAAATTGTTCAAATGAAGCAATAAACGTTGAACAATTGGTGCTGTTATGAGGAAAAATAAGTTTTAGACTGCATTGAAACTCAAAATCAATGCAATTGCTTCAATTTAAGTGTCAATTATTAATTGTGATTAAAATTGTTAAATTTTGACATTGAAATTTTATTCAAAGATGTGTTTGAACGGACAATTACGTTTTTAGACTGCATTGACATTCAAAATCAATGCAATTTGTTAATCGATATCATAATTACTAATTAGGACTAGAATTGGGAAAATATATCATTTAAATTTAGATTAAAAGTGCCGTAATTGGGGAAAATAGCATTTCTAAGTTACATTTACGCTCAAAATCAATGCAATTTTGCTAATCAAAATTTCACTCATTAATTAAGATTAGAATTGTTTAAATGTAGCAATATACCTTGAACAAGAGTCGGTGTTTTAAGGAAAATTAGATTATAGACTGCATTGACTCTCAAAGTCAATGCAATTATTCATTTTAATATTTCAGCCACAAATCCAGGTATAATTAGAAAAAAAGTAGTATAAAAACTTCAATTGAATCAATGCAATCTATTCAGAGTCTTAATTACTGATTATTATCATATCAGAATCAGTGTTATCGCTATGAAAGTTTAATTACAGCTAGCTGAACACCACTCATACCACTTTTTACTGCATTGATGCTCAAAATCAATGCAATCCATTTAGTCACTATCTCAGTAAGCAATATTGCTCAATATTAATTTTCTACACAAAAAAAAAAAATTTACTTGAATCAAGTAAAAAATTTTGAAGAATTTCATCTTCTTGATTTGACTACACTGATAGAAAAACAATCTTGATTCAAGAAACTTTTTTTCTTCAAAATTTAATCTCTTGAAACTAGATATAGATATATTTCTTTCAAGAATTTTTGTTTCTTGGTTCAAGATAGGCGATAACATTGATTCAAGATGTTACCGACTTGTGTCAAGAACGGCTTTTTTTTTTGAGTCATTAATTTACTTATTTCCAAGAAATAATTTTTTTTCGGTATAAAAATTAAAGACTAATTTGTTTTTGAAATATACTTTGATGAATTATTTTAAGTTTTTTAAACGATAATGTTATTTTGGTTGAAAAACTAAATATATCGATTGAAGATAATATAGCTCTTAAGCCAAGAAAATCTAAATCAAGACAAGAAATTCTTAAAGCAAAATAATCATTTTTCTTCCAAAATAAATTCTTAGATCAAGAAAATATCTCTTGAGTCAACATAAATTTTCTATCAGTGTAGAAAAATTCTTAAACTAAGAAATTTTTCTTGGTTCAAGAATTTTTCGTCTTGATTCAAGACAATGAAACTCTTCAAAATTATTTTCTTGGCTTAAGAATTTTTCTCTTGATTCAAATTAATTTTTTTTCTGTGTAGAATTCTAATTATATCTAAAAAAGAATAATCATTTTCATTCTGCATCGTCACTTAAAATCAATGTACCCATTTTTCTCAGAAACTACTGATCCGATTTATCTTAAATTTTAATATGTTCCTCAATCTGTCGTTTTGTATCTATCTACCTTCCAAAATTTCGATATTTTTTTTTTTGTATTATTTTTATTAAAATGTCCTCCAATCTTATTCACTAAGCTTCAAAGTAGATTATCTTAAATTCTCAACACAAATGAAATAAACTCACCCCAATTTTTTTGTTTCCCAAATAACCCAATTTCCCGTAATTATTCAAGCATTCCGTCAATCCAACTCAACTTTTTCCCGGAGCTTAAATTAGTTTGACTGAATAAATACAATTCTCTGCATCACTATTCCCCTCGCGCAAATCGATTTTTTCCTTCGAATATTCCCAACTTTTTTTTTACCATAAAAAAAAAAAAAAAAAAAAAAAAAAAATAAATAATAATAAAAATCAAGCGCATGTAAAACTCAGTTATGAAGCTTAAATCAAATCTGAATTTACCTCTCCTCAGTTTTCCAGACTTTCTGCATCCAGATTTAATTTACTAACAATAATTATAACTTCAACAGAAATATATAAAAATACTTTTAATTTTTTTTTTTTACTTCTCATTCACGATCCCGAAAGTTTTAAATTAGCAAAACTCTATAACCTTGTATTGAGATAAAACTAATTCGAGTTTTGTTAGATACCGAAGGTAAAAGTTCGTCTTAGTCCTCCGAAGAATTCGAAATTATTCTTCTTAACAAAGACTTGTCTTACCGAATAGTAGAGTAAGTTGATAAGTGTCCGATGACAGCGGATTACGAATTCCAGTCAGTTGAGGGATTAAATTTCACGACAAACTAAAATCCACTTGGAACAAATTTTCCTAATTATTATTATTATTGTCCTGTAAAGGCTCCAAATATTTACCAGTTGAAATACAAATTTTTATTTAAAGTCTGATAAAAAATTGAAATTACTTTTAGTAAATTAAAAAATCAAATTAATTAATAGTATTCATTTTTTATTTAATTTTATTTTATTAATTACAAGTATTTTTATATTCATTTAAAAATATATCACATATACTTTTTTACAATGAACTTCATTTTTATATTCATTGAATAAAAATGTTTTTTTTTTTTTTTTCTTCCACATTAATAATATTTATAGCAAACATAAATTTTATCCACATTTATTTTTATATCTTTGACATTATTTTTTGTTTATATAGATATTTATTTATTTTTGACCAAACAGTGGTTATTTTTTCTGTACATGATATTCCGCAAGCGTAAAAGCCGCCGAAAATTTATAAACAAATAACAGTTTAAAATAAAACTCCAGTACTGTGTAAACAACGCATCCCCCGGGGATGAAAAAAATTCTACCTTCGTTGGATTTTAATTTTTTGCTGTACTCTGAGTTCTTTTTCATCAAGCATTATTTTCCCAGCCACACAAAAAATATTTAATAATCTTCAAAGCTAGCAAAAAGACGGATAGAATTCAATTAGAATTAATTAATCATAAAATATACAGCCGCCCTGCAGCTCTAGTACATAAAATTGGTTTTTTAAATATTAGTTTGTTATTTCACCTCTAGATGGCGCAGTTTCTCGCATGTGAGAGGTACTGAGGGTCAAAAATAAGGTGACAAGTGATTTTTTTTGTTATTAAAAAGTCAACGGTCTGTATCTCGAGAAATATTAATTTTAGCGATTTAGTTCAAAGGATCTTTTTTGTAGAAAATTAAATTTCCTATAAATTTTGTTCTTAACATTTTTTTGATAAATTCAGTTGTTTATGAAATAACGTCGAAGAAAGAAAGTTTAATGAAAATTTCAAAAAATTTCTCGAAATTTGGCTTTTTATAAGTTTTTACAAAAAAAAAAACTTAGTAGCCATCGAGGCAAATTTTTTTAGGGCCATCAATAGTGACTACAATGTCCTCAGATCGCTGATTCCGTCATTTTTGGCCTTTAGAACTCACCACATGCGAGAAGCCGCCGCCTATGCGCCACCTAGCGGTGAAAAAACATACTAATATTAAAAAAAGGCCCTTAAGCAATTTTTTGGTATGATTTACAAAATTTTAGAGTTTTGAATACGATATTTGAGAAAATATATACAATTTTATCAAAATTATTAAAATTCTTATATAAATAAATTCAAGTTCCGTAAAAATGTAGAAAAAAATTTTAATAAAATTGAAGTACTAAATTTTTTTCAAAATTGGCATCAAATTTCTATTCTTGCTCCTTGACTTTTCCCGATAAACTATTAAATTAGATAATCAATGTACGAGATACATATTTTGTGGATGATTATCAAATTCGCTGCTGCGGGTGCTTAGATTTCCTCGAGAGCAGTTAATACCGTCTGCTTCATTGTAATTACTGCCGCTGGAGCTATTGTTCCCATTTCCGGATCTTGGGTGTTGTGTATAAGCGACGTTAGCTAGACCAGAGGGGTTGATCTGGTGAGGTGGGTGCCGATTCGATCTAATAACAGTCTCTTCGCAAACCTTGGTAAGTCTTCGGCTCGAGGACTGGAAGTAGCCTTTCAATCTCTCCTTTGTTGGTCTGGAACAAAGCTCATTAATTTAGTAAGCTGGTGGGAGTTAAGGAGTGATTGTTTATAGAAGCTAGGAGATGATAGGTTGCGAAAAATCAGATCGATTGAATGTTTTTATCACTCTTTTTTTTTTTAATCTGCATTGACGATCAAAATCAATACATTTTATTCAGTAAAGACCTTAGTTGAAATATTTCAGTTATAATGAGTCAAAATTAAAATGATTTTACATTAATTTTGAAATTGCACGCCTCATGAGCGATGAGGATAAAGGTGGCGCTCTTCTCTCGTTTTACAAAAATCAAGTGATTTTTTTTAACTCAAATTGTCTCCACTCATTTTATATTTTTTGTCTGCATGCAGTAAAATAGTAAAATAGTAAAAATTCCTTCAATTTTCTATCCGTATAGTTCTGGCATTTTTATTTGGCATTTTGACATTCAAAATCGATGCATTCTCTAAAGAAAATTCTTATAATAATTGTTTGTTAGTAATTATGAGGAAAATTGAAGATAAACGAGTCTTCATACTAGTTCTAATGTTTCTAACTTCTATTATCACTCGAAATCAATACATTAAATACAGTAAGGACTGTAATTGGTGGTATTGATTGACGGTATTAAATTAAAAGTATTGACGTTGAAAATCAATGCAAACTAACTTCATTTAGTCTATCAATCAGTCAAAGTAATGTTTTTCAGCGATTTATCCCTAAAATTCCAATTACAAATATCTTTTTACCGTCAGTAAATTTTTTGTGTGCATTGACACTCTATATCAATGCATTAACTATTAAAAAAATCTCTTTCTAGTGACTTGTGAACTATAAATAAATAAAATTTTGTTTTATTAAAAAATGATTTTTGTTAAATTGCACTGTATTTTATTAATTATTGATGTTTTTAAAGATATAAGCTCATCCCGATGTTACATTCATCAAGACCTTTTATTTGAGTACCCACATCAATTTTTCATATATTTTATATATATTTATATATATGTATATATGAAAAGTATATCAAAAATGCATGTGGGTACTCAACTGAAAGCTCTTGATGAATGTAACATCGGGATGAGCTTATATCTTTAAAGATGTCATTAGTTCACAAACTACAAGGTCATTTCTTAATTATGTATTTAGAGATAGAACGATAAAAATCAATGCAGTAATTTTTTTGCAATATCTCAAGATCTATCCGTCCGAATTTTTTTAAATTTTAATACCTCTCAGGCTGCATTAAGACCGACAATTAAAATTCGAGTAGTTAGAGAAAAATTTTAGTACAAAGTAAAGCAGAATACATAATCTTCCGTTTCAATAATCGTCGCTTGTACGCATTCTTGTCAAACAATTTCTGGACTAATCAATAATTAACAATCCACTTCCTTTGATCTGTCGGCGCAACTATGTCTTCAATGTCTACCAAGGAATTCTCAACCCCCACAACTTTCCATCTCTAATGTAATCACTCTAATTGGGGCAGTTTTCCCTGCATAAAAGTCACCTCTATTCACTTAAAAATTACCATCCGTGATTTATTATAAAAAAGAAAAAACCTTCAATTACATGCGATCAATTACGATTAAAATATTTTTTTTTTCTGGATCGATAGTGTCGTGACCCATAACTGCCATTAAATTACCATGAAAAATAAATCCAAGTTGTTTTTTTTTCTCCCTATCATCTACAGTCTTTAAGAATAATTTCCCAAGCTTATAAATAACCTAAAATAATTCCCTACAATAAATAATAAAAATGATACATTATAATCAATATATTTTTCACTCAACCTTGTAAGCACGATAAATCACAAACAAATAGTCCAATCGGTCCGATTTTTTGTAAGCATCAGCTCCTTACTTCTCTTAAAGACCGTATTAAAAATGAGCCCTCAACCTCCACTTCTTCATTAAAATCATTAACTTTGTTCCAGACCAATTAAAAAAATTTTATCAAATCGTTATTTTTATTATTATCATTGTAAACTGATTAAAATTTTCCGTCAGACATTTTCAATTAGAATTTTACTGTGACAGTATTTTCGTATTAAAAGTGATATCGCGAATAACATTAGTGGTTGTATTAATTTTGAGCATCAATGCAATGTAACGACGAATTTTTGTACAAATTATTTCTTAGATGTAATTTTAATGTGACGAAATGACTAATAGTCTTCATTAAGAACAAAGCACAAGAAACAAGAATATGCATTGATTTTGAGTGTCAATGCAATTCAAAAAATTTAATTTTTCAATCAAATACATTCTTGATTAGAGTTTAAAGGCGATGTTACTTCAATAATTCGTATTATTTAAAAAAAATTATTGGATAATTTCATGTGTATTGACTTTGAACGTCAATGTAATCTAAAAACCATATTTTTCAAAAAAATTTACTAAAGATAAGAGTTTTAAGCCGATAATACTAAGAAAAAGTCTTATTAGTATTGAAATATTACAATAAGTATCAAATGCATTGATTTTGAGTGTCAATACAATTAAAGAACGTAATTGTCCGTACAAATTCTCTCTAAATTGACATTTGGTTGTGATATTACTATAAATATTAACCACAGCGTTGCAATATTGAAGAAAATTGTATGCATTGATTTTGAGTGTCAATGCAGTTCAAAAACGTCATTTTGAAAATCAAATACATTCTTAATTGGAGTTTAGAGGCGATTTTACTACAATTATTCCAATTATCATTAAAAATTTATGGAATAATTTCATGTACATTGATTTTGAACGTCAATGCAGTCTCAAATACATTATTTTGTAGGCAAATTTATTAAAATTACCAGTTCTAAAGCGATAATACTTAGAAAAAATTTTATTATCATTGAAATATTACAATAAATATCAAATGCATTGATTTTGAGCGTCAATACAATTAAAGAACGTTATTGTTCGTACAAATTCTCTCTAAATTGACATTTGGTTGTAATATTACTATAAATATTAATTACATCGTTGCAATATCAAAGAAAATCATGTGCATTGATTTTGAGTGTCAATGCAGTTCAAAAACGTCATTTTGAGAATCAAATACATTCTTAATTGGAGTCTAGAGGCGATTTTACTACAAATATTCCAATTATCATTGAAAATTTATGGAATAATTTCATGTGCATTGATTTTGAACGTCAATGCAGTCTCAAATACATTATTTTGTAGGCAAATTTATTAAAATTACCAGTTCTAAAGCGATAATACTTAGAAAAAATTTTATTATCATTGAAATATCACAATAAATATCAAATGCATTGATTTTAAGTGTCAATGCATCTAAAAAAACATTATTTTTCTTACAAAGCCATTCTAAATTGAAATTTATCTGAGATATCAAGACAAATATTTTTATTAGAGTTTGAATATGAAAAAAAAATGAGCATATGCATTGATTTTGAGTGTCAATGCAGTTCAAAAAACATTATTTACACTCTCGATTGAAATTGTGAGGTGATTTTACTCCAAAGATTATTATTAGAATTGACACCACAAATAAAAATATTATTTACATTAATTTAGAGCGTCAATACAGTTAAAAATCATTTTTTTCTGTACAAATATACTCTAAATTAAAACTTCAACGCAAGATAAATAATATTGCGTCTCATTGTAAAAATATATATTCTTTCGACAGTATGCAAATTTTTTACGTGTATATTCCGAGCAAGAAATAATTTACATAATCCGCGTTGAAAGTAATTAATTTCCGGAGAAGTCTGCATGACGCTTACATTTCAATCCACGGCAATAATCCAAAACATTCATGCTGATATTTTCCATTTATTATGTTATGTCAAAAATTCAGAGGCATATATTTGAAGTTTCATCAATCGACACTGTGTTATATAACTTTTAACTAGATTTTACCTTCTAGTTAGCCAGTTGCAAATGTATCGATGGGCTTTCTGTTTCAAAGTTCAAAACCATTACCAACATTTTAGTAACTAAACGAAAAAATTACTTCATTATTGGTGTTTAAAAAATCATTTTTTAAATACTAAGAAATGATTTCTTAAATTAAAAAAAATCTTCTTAAATACTAAAAAATCCCGTGCAAAAAAAAATTCTGATTCAAAATGAATTTCATCCTAAATATTTTTGTCTTTATTAAAATTCTAAAGCAATATCAAAATTTTTACAGGCGTCTTAATTTCTATTTACAAATCAATTTCAAATTTAGATTGATCTCAAAACTAATTCATATTTGTGTTGAAATATGAATTTCAATCTTAAATTCATTTTGAATCAGAATTTTTTTTTGCACGGGATCCTTCTATCAGTGATAGAAGGATTTAGTTCTATTTAATAAGATTCAGTAACAGGTACTAAATGATTTAGTAACAAACCTTTCATAACCAAATATTTCGCGTTACAAATGCCATAAGGGCGTATCAGCCTATTATACGCCCTTATGGCACCCGGGTGCCATAAGGGCGTACCAAAAAATTTTTTTCGGGAATCGACGTAGTTATGCCTAAAACGGGCAGAAATGCAAAAAAAAATTTTAGTACGCCCTTATGGCATCCGGGGTACCTATCGGGAACCATAAGGGCGTACCAAAAAATTTTTTTTTCAGGAAACAACGTATTTTCACTTGAAACGCGTAGAAATGACGAAAAAAAATTTTTTTCGAATTTGAAATTTTTTTTATACGCCCTTATGGCACCCGG
>JZSA01003867.1:0-31987 GCA_000956155.1 Cotesia vestalis | reverse complement strand
GTAAAATCTTTTAATAAATAAATAGTATAAAGATGTTCCAACGAGACATCCTAACCTAACCTACTTGTTTATTTCCCCTTTCTCTTTATTAGCCAAATAAACGTTTTATTAAATAGTAATAAAATTTTATTACTATTAAATAAAATTTTCTCTCAGTGTATATTCATTTTCCTTATTTGAATTCTATATAGGAATCCACATATCCACACGTTCCTATATGGATTTCTCACATGGGAATCCATGTACCCACACTTTCCTATGTGGATTCCCATGGGAATCTATACATTCCTACATTAAATCCTATGGATTCCATACTTTCCTACGTGGATTCGTATGGATTCCCATACAATCCCATGTGGATATTTTTGATAGGGAAGGCTTTGTTCATATTACTATAATTTATTTCGGATAAAAAAATCACTGATTAAACTGTAACAAATAATATTGATGGGTATTAAATATTTTTTTCTTCCAAATAAATGACTAAAAATTTTGTTACTAAATCAGTTTAGTACTCCGTACTAAATCCTTCTATCAGTGTATCAGTGATATGGAAATCTATCCAAAAACGCCATGTGAGAATCTAGGCTGGTTTCCCATCTGGATTTTTTTGATAGCGAAGAAAGGAGGCAGTACAAAAAACCCCAAAAATGTTGTAAAAAAAATCGTTGCTTTTGATAAAAAAACGCTAAAAATTTTTTCTCTCTCAAAAGCTCTGAAAATATTAAAAATCATATTTGAACACTCTATTCTGCAAATTGAGCTACTGAATTTATTTTTTTATCTGTGACGCATTTTTACGGCTCGACAAATCGATTATTCGTTCATTTTTAAAATAGCTTTTTTTATTTTAAAAATAACTTTTATAATTTTTACTCCCTACAATAATAAATCCATAAATATAAATTAAACAAAAAAAAAAAAAATTTGCTTATCAGAGTTTTAAAATAATTGCTTTTATTCTTGTTTTTTTCTCCACAAAACTTTCTTCCCCTAAATATATAAAAAGGTATTTTTCTTCTTCGAATCGTTTAGCTTTTAATTTAAATGTCGCTAAAGGATTTAGTTCAATAATAAATATCTAACTTTTTATTTTAATATCGCTATGTTGAACAAAAAAAAATATATCAAAGATTATTTGTATGTATATTTACATAAAAGTGAGTACAAAAAGTGAAAGGTGAAATCATTTTCTTTTCGTTGTCAATATGAAAGTCATACAATTGATATTCATGACATTTTTATATTTCATTTTATTATTATACAGGTTGTCGCAATCGGAATCTGAATCGGAACGTATATTATATCTTCAAAATAGAATCCACGAGCGCACTCGTTTTTACTGTTATCATTATTGTCACTTTATTTGAATATTTTATTATGGAATAAATATATAATACACAATACACAATTATTTAGATAGAGCTGCTCCTATTTTGTACAATTGCTGAAGTTTTTTATTTTTATTGTAGTTCATATTTTTTTATTCTGTTATTTTACATGGTTTTACATACAGAATGGTAGTGGTGATTACACTAACGATGATATCGCGTCAGAATTTAAATCCGGTAAACTGCTGCACAGTAAATGACGTTTTTAGACTGCATTGACGCTCAAAATCGATGTATGTACTACTTTGCTATCATAATCATTAAAAAGGGTGATATTTAAGAATTTTATCAAGTAAAAAATTAAAAATTTTAATTAACATTGTCTTTGAACTAGTTATGATTTTTTATACTGCATTGACACTCAAAATTAATGCATTTACTATTTTTATTATCAGTTTCATTTTTTAGGATGATATTCTAGAATTTTATCAAGCGTTAATTAAAATTAAAAATGTATATAAGCTATCTATGTTTTTTGGGCTGCATTGACGCTCGAAATCAATGTATAAATTATTTTATCATCATAATCATAAAAAAGGGCGATATTTAAGAATTTTACAGGATAAAAATCTAAATTAACATTGTATTTAAACTAGTTACGGTTTTTTATACTGCATTGACACTCAAAATTAATGCATTTACTATTTTTATTATCAGTTTCATTTTTTAGGATGATATTCTAGAATTTTATCAAGCGTTAATTAAAATTAAAAATGTATATAAGCTATCTATGTTTTTTGGGCTGCATTGACGCTCGAAATCAATGTATGAATTATTTTGTTATCATAATCATTATAAAGGGTGATATTTAAGAATTTTACAGAGTAAAAATCTAAATCAACGTTGTATTTAAACCAGTTATGGTTTTTTTATACTACATTGATACTCAAAATCAATAGATTTACTATTTTTATTATCAATTTCATTTTTTAGGAAGATATTCAAGGATTTTATGAAGTGGTAATTTGAATTAAAACTGTATTTAAGCTAGCTGTAGCGTTTTTAGACTGCATTGACGCTTAAAATCAATGCATATAGTTTTCTAGTTCTTATTTTTATGAATTAAGGAGGTTTTCTGGTTTGACACCCTGATTTTTGAGCATTTTTTTGGGATTTTCTTGTAAAGACTAAAGAAGAGATAGAACTTTGAACTTCTTACCTTTCATTAAAAAAAAAAGAAAAATGAAATTCGGACTTTTCGTCTGTCGTTCCGAAGTCTGTCAAAAATCCAATTTTCAAAAATTTTCTTTGCTCGTAGTCTACTCGGTGTATTTAAGTACGCAAATTAAAACCCCGCCGAGTTTTTCTGTTTCAGGTAAGCCAATCAGTTGATATCAGAAAAGAAGTGAGCGTCAATTTATTTCGAGGCGAGTGTCTTCAGACCACTATAACTTTAATTCAACTGAATATTATTAGTTAAAAATTTAACTGTATACTCTTAAAATTTGTATAAATAAATGGTAAAAATTTCAAAGTTCTATCTTTTCATTGGTCTCTACAAAAAAATCCCAAAAAAATGCTTAAAAATCTGGGTGTCAAACCAGAAGACCCCTTTAAAGCGATTTTTAGAAGTTTGATCGTCTAATTTTCAATTAATGATGTATTCAAATCAACTATGGCGTTTTTAGACTGCATCGACGCTAATAATCAATGTAATCTTGAGTTAATACCTCATTCGTAATATTTGTTAATATTTCCATGTTGAAATATAAATTAAAAGTGTTTTTTTACTATAAACTACTTTTCGACTGCATTTACTCTCAAGATCAATGTATTTTTTTCATTAATATCCTAATTAATGTTATATGTTAACAATATTATATCTAAATTCAAATAAAAAGGCTGTTGAATCCATTAATGACTTTTTAATTAATTTAATCGTTTGTCAATACTTTGATAAGTGAAATTTTTAATTATAATATCTATTTATGACCTTTTAAACTGCATTGACGATCGAAATCAATTTAATCGTTTGTCAATACTTCGATTAATGAAATTTTTCATTATAATATCGTATTGAAGTTTCAAGTTGAAATTTTTTTATAATAACAATGACGTTCTGGACTGCATTGACACTTTAAATCAAAATACGTTTTTTTGGCAATATCTCCAGATCTTTTCACTCGATTTTTAAGAAAATTTAATTTTTTTATTGCAATAAAAAAAATACAGTGCGTTACCATTTAATAATAATAATAATAATAATTATTATTATTATTATTTATAACAAAAAAAAATAATAATAATAATAATAAACTTTATAAGTAACTACAAATACAGAACGAAGTTAGTTTATTTTTATTCCTCAATTTCCTCCTTCCCTCCACTTCATAATTCGAGTCGTCAATTTGCGGAGAGCTCAACAGCACGTTAAATGATAATCTAACTTTATTGACTGAATCGACTCCCTTCTACGTTCAAATACCATTACAAGTACAAGATATAACAAATATAAAACGAACAAAAAAAAAAACCGATATAATCATAATGATAATAATAATTTATTTACATTATTAAACCCAGTAATTCCCTCAAAGTATTCATTTTCATCACCTACAATACTTGTTACCTTCAAAGGCTAACTACATGAAGTTCAGGTCATTGAACGTTCAAAGTATTATTATAATTTATAATTTATTTCTTATAAGTTAATGTCAAGTTATTTACATGTACATCCAACATTATTTTCAGAATAATTTTTATTAAATTCTTTTCTTGACATTTAAATGTTAATTTAATCAATCACAATTTTCCGTATAATAAATTTAATATCGGACAAAAAAAAATTCTTGAATTTTCTCGAGATTGGGTTCTGTAAATATTGTACCTCAACGAATGAATTATTTATATCTAAGTCAATAAATAGAAAACTGAATTTTTATTATTATTATTATTGTTTTTTTTTTAACGTTAAGACATACGGCAAAGGAATTACAATTAAAAATATTAAACAAAATATTTTCTTGGTATAAAAAATTTATGACTATGCAAATAAAAATTTAATGTAATAAAACGTAAAAAAATTCTGTTTAGAAAATTGAATTTGCATATTAATATAACATACCTGCTCATTTGCCAAGACGCATAAAGTATAGGGGTTGCGACTGTGGGGGTGAACCCGAGCCAAACAAATATCGTGTAAGTAATGTCAAAGTGACCTTCATTCTCCGCCGTTTCCACAAGAGCCAATTTTGCGAGTCTAGAAAAATAAGTACAATAAAAATGTTTGTGTTCCAAATTTACTAAGTGGTTTCATTCATTTTAATTTAATATTTATTAAATATGAGCTGATGAAATAAAATACTCATCATCAGTAATATCCTTTTGTATACGAGACATAGAAAAGCTTTTATTTATCACGAAGAACAAATATTTTTCTTCCTCGTCTTATGCTTTTTTATGTAAATGTTGTTTTTATTTTATTCTATGCTTCTATAAAGCAAAAATTGAATAAAAATAACGATAATTCAATCTTTTTTAGAGGAAGATCGATTTTACGAAGGTAAAATTTGAATCTGAGGTGCCGTTCTACGGTTAATTGCATTTTTACGGCATTGACACTCATAATCGATGCACTCAATTAATAAACATCTTCATTGGTGATATTTTTTAGCAATAAAAGTTAAAAATTGGAGTTGAATAAATCTAGAATTTTTTTTACTGTATTGACACTTAAAATCAATGTAATTTATGAAGTAAACGTGTTAATAGGTAATATTTAGACTTAATAGCGTGTAAAAATAAGAATTTTCGTCACACGGCCGCGCCGATGGTAACATACGATAGCAGTTACGCGGAACCCTGTTTTCAAAATTAAATAAAATTATTGTTTTTCAAGCTAAAGTTTCGGGAGTCAGCAATTTTTTTCAAAAATTTCTTCCTCTTTGAAGATCTTTTTTACACGCTTTTTATTAGCTTCACTTGTATGTATGTTTGTATGTTTGTAACCGACTTCTTTGGACGCGATTTTGACGAACTTTAAACGGCCAGATTTCGTTCAAACTTTTTAGATTTATCGAGGACCGATGACAATACACTAATTTGATAAAATTATTCCATTTTTCAATTTGAAAAATAAGATTTTTGTTAATTTATACAATTTTCATCTATAGTCGATAAGGCAGGAATTTTAATTTCCAATCATTATCTTTAGCCGATTTATCTAATATTAACAAATTTTCAAACACCAAAGAGAATTTTTAATTCAACAAAGCATATAATAGTTTAAAAAATAAAAAAAAATGTTTTTATAAATAAACAAAACTAAAAAGTAGAAAATAAATAATAGTTTAAAAAACTAAAAAACACGCTTTTTGTAGAAAAGCGAACTAAAAAAATAGAAAATAAGTTTTAATGAATTAAAATTAAGAATAGTGTTAAAAATTTCAATAAATATAAATTAATAATAGTGTGAATAAAAAAAAAAATTATTTCTTTCTAAAAAAAGCGTGGGGTGCTTTTTAAGATATTATCAAAATGATAATCATTCTACTCATATCTGTTAATAAAATATTTATGACTATTGACACTATGCACCCTACGCTTTTTTTAAAATGAAATATTGCACGACTCATGATGCGAAGCATCAGAGAGTGCTTTACGATCGAAAAGTTTTTTTCGCCTTATTTTGGCGGCTATTTTTATTATTATAGCCTTGTTAGTTCACGGAATCAAAATATTTTGCATACTATTATCGAGATAATTTAATGGAGATTAATTCCATACTTTTTAAAAATTGATTTACTGCAATAGAATTTGAAAAAAACACCAAAATAGGTCAAAAAATTTTCCTGTCCGTCATGTATGAAACCCCGGAAACACTGTAACTTGTGAAAAAATCCACTATTTGAGTTAAATTTTTTTTTTTAAATTCTCATCGACGATTGTAGGTCACTAAATGCGAATGATTAATTAGTTCAGTGTCGTTTAATTGCAATTAATAAAAAACGAAAACTACAAAATAAAATAAATTTTTTTTTTATTCACACTATTATTAATTTATATTTATTGAAATTTTTAACACTATTCTTAATTTAAATTCATTAAAACTTATTTTCTATTTTTTTAGTTCGCTTTTCTATAAAAAGCGTGTTTTTTAGTTTTTTAAACTATTATTTATTCCGATTTTTGATATAACAGCAAATAAAAATTGAAACTGAAGATTTTTTCCCATCCTCTTTGCAATTTATCTTGCATTAACTCTCAGAGTCAATGCACTCATTTTTTGTCAATATCTCTGAATTTATTTCAACAAAAAAAATACTAATATTAATAATAAAATGTTACGATTATAATTATCAAAGCGTACAGCAATTAAAAAGAAAAATGAAGAAAAATATGATCGTCGTTACAGAAATCGAATTACTCTGAAGGATAAAACTAAAATTCACGGTAATCGTCTCGAGTTTTTCTTCGTAATACAAAAATAAAACCCGGAGGATAAAAAAAAAATAATACCACCAAGGATATCACAATAAATCTTTTTTCGTTCATTATTTTTCGCTGAGAGATTGATCTGCGGTACCCATGAATTTTTTATCCATTAAACAACGTTTTCATTATTATTTTTTACTTTCTCTAAAAAAAAAAAAAAAAAAAAAAACTTACTTCAAAACCATTAGCGGGCACAGCAAAATTGCGTAATAAGACACCATAAAGATAAGATATTTTTGCGAGCGTATTTCTTTAGCAACATCTATTTCTGGATCATAAGTATTAGTTGTAAACGCGGATAATCCCACTGTAGCGGTTGTTGTTGTCAAACTTCCGCTCCCACATTTAGTGTCTCGGTATGGCCTATAACAACAAAAAAAAAATGTAAACATTAACCATAAATATTATCACAATCTTAGGATTAAAATAACACTTGGATAAATATTTTCGGTTATGAAATCATCTCAATTTATAAAATCAATGTTTATATTTATTTAACCTAGTTAAAGGAATTGCTTCTCATAGAAATCTTTGTTTGTTAGCATTCATAATACCAATCCTTTTGAAAAATAACAAAAGTGAATTTATTAAAGACCTCTTGGAGCTGCATTGACATTCGAAATCAATGCAATGGCAGTTAGTGTATCAGCCAATTATATTTGTTAATAATCTCGCGATAAAATTCTAATCGAACATTTTTACAAGAAAATAAAATATTTATAGATACATTGACGCTGAAGATCAATGCATTTATTAGTTCATGACTTAATTAGTAATACTTGTTCTTAATTAAGCGTTCAATTTCAGATTGAACAAGTTTTTATGATAAAACTGGCGTTTTATACTGCATTGATGCTTATTATCAATGCACTAAATCAAACTCATTTTTACACGAAAATAGCGTTACTGTACGGCATTGACGCTCAAAATCAATGCATTATCTTTACTGAATTTTAATGAGTAATTCTTATTTATAGTTTCGCGTTAAATTTACAAGCAAACAAACTTTTTATTGAAAAAATCCGTTTCAATGCTGCACTCATGCTCAAAATCAATGCATTTTTTTCTAGTAAAT
Organism: Cotesia vestalis; assembly: GCA_000956155.1. Taxonomy (NCBI): domain Eukaryota; kingdom Metazoa; phylum Arthropoda; class Insecta; order Hymenoptera; family Braconidae; genus Cotesia; species Cotesia vestalis. The sequence goes on along the minus strand of JZSA01003867.1, from coordinate 24,088 downwards.
GCCACAATTAGAAACATTTATTCATAATGAGGTTGGAATTTCATATTGACAAATTCTTGCACGAAAATTGGCATTTTTGACTGCATTGACTTTCAGAATCAATGTATAATCTTTAGTAGGTGTCCTAATCTTGATGAAAACGATTTATGATATCACAATGAAATTTCAAATACACAAATCTTTTTTATCAGTCTGAATTTTATCCTGCATTGACGCTCAAAAGCAATGTATAATCTTTAATAGGTATCTTAATATTTATGATAGCTGCTCATTATATCACAATAGAATTCTAAACAAACAAATCTTTGTATTATTCCTAATTTTCTCCTGCATTGACTCTCAGAATCAATGTATAATCTTTAGTAGGTGTCCTAATCTTTATGAAAACTATTTATGATATTACAATGAAATTTCAAACAAACAAATTTTTTATCAGTCCAAATTTTTATCCTGCATTGACTCTCAAAATCAATGTATAATCTTTAGTAGGTGTCCTAATCTTGATGAAAACGATTTATGATATTACAATGAAATTTCAAACAAACAAATCTTTGTATTATTCCTAATTTTCTCCTGCATTGACTCTCAGAATCAATGTATAATCTTTAGTAGGTGTCCTAATCTTTATGAAAACTATTTATGATATTACAATGAAATTTCAAACAAACAAATTTTTTATCAGTCCAAATTTTTATCCTGCATTGACTCTCAAAATCAATGTATCATCTTGAATAGGTATCCTAATCTTTATGATAACGCTTATACTAATATACGTTGACAATAAACGTGTTCAGCCGAACTAAGTCCTGAACTTAGTACGATATGTATAGTATAGTAGATAGATATATGTATAGCAAGGAACGCTTTGACTATACTTAGACTAACTATAAGTTTACTCAGGACTTAGTTCGGCTGAACACGCTCAATTTATGATACTAGAATTTGAATTTGCGCGCGCAAACGCGCGCCTTGACTATAGAGTTTGCATATATTTTCATGCTTATGATATATTCGACCAATCATATCACGAATAAGTTGATGCCTCATATATCCATCTCTATTTTATATTGGGACTAGTACACGTTGCGCGCGCAAGCGCGCGTCTGAATGTTAGTATAGAATTATATATATTTTCATGCTTATGATATATTTGACCAATCACGTTACGAATTGTTTGCATACATGATATATTTTCATATTTTCCATCTAAATTATAAGAGTGGATCACAATAGAATTCCAAATAAATAAACTTTTTATTTTATTGCTCCCTAATTTATCCTGCATTGACGCTCAAAATCAATGTATTATTTTCAATTAACGTCTGAATTAGTAATAAATGTTCATGATATCACGTTAGAATTTCAAATGAACAAATTTTTATCCCAATAACTATCCTCCACATACTGCATTGTCTCTTAAAATTAATAACAACAATATTTATTCATTATCATTATTTTAATTAATACCGATTAAATCTTGAAGGAAAAAAAAATACTTACATCAAGTCAGTACTAACATCGCTGTCATGTCTTGAAGAGCCTTTTCTTCTTGCTTCAAAAATCGCAATTGCCGACAATGGATCTTCTTTATTTTGCAACTCACGACTTGATTTGACATAAATATACGCAGTAATTGCCAACGGCGCAATATACCTGGAATAAAACATTATAATTAAATCATAATTAACATTCATCGATCAAAGAATTATTGAAACGTTAAAATACACATTTTAATTACTCATTAAACAAACAATGCGAATTAAAAAGTACAATTTAATTATTGTATGCAGTAATTCCGCCGATTGTTTATCATTATTATTCGCCGATCGAGCTCTAATAATCATATGAATATTAATTGACAATTAAACAGCAAAATACGGGATGTATTTTTCATGACCAACCGCAAGAATTAAAAAAAGTTATATAAAACCAAATCTGCATGCTTTAAGCGCTCATGTTATCCGTCTGTTATTTAATAAAATTAATTAATAATTTGAAAATTTCTAAAATTTCTTAAATTTGTGATGATTAATTTTTTTTTTAAATCGTTCATTTTTTTATGTATTTTTCCAAAATTCAATGCAATGCATGGATAGAAAATATTTAAAAATCATTAAAGTACAATTTTTCCGATAATTTGGGGTTGAAAAATTTTTGGTAAATATTATCAAGTGGGGTCATCATTTTAATTTTCATTTTTTTAACGAAATTTCTATTCTATTTTATTGATATATTAAAAAAAAAAAATTGATTACCACAATTTTCACAAATTTTAGAAATTTTCAAAAAAATTTATAAATTAAAAAAGAAAAAAGTTGAATATTACAATTTTTGAAAAAATTATATAATCCAAGATTCTACTGAGTTTAATTCAAAATTTAGTGCTTTATCAAGCTTCTATTAGATTTTTGAGCTTGGAGAGCTCAAAATGACTGGAAAATTATATTTTTGAGCTCGAAGAGCTCAAAAACATAAGAATAGAAATTTTGAAAGCTTAAGAATAAGCGGAAAGTTGCAGGGATGGCCTTTAGGGTCAACCGTTTTCCTAATTTTTTTGATAGGGTTTGCGTGATCGCACTTAAGACATGCAATCAATAAAATTGCCAATTTTCGTAGGATACGCTAAGCGTGAAAGTTCAAGGGAACAAACTAATCCTTCAAAATATTAGCCATCCTGATGCTTGAACCTAAAATTCAGGTTGCATGTCATTGTTAACACATTAAACAATAAGTTCATAAAAATATTTTTGTATTCGTACACATACAACACTAAAAAAATGGGGTCTAAAGTAAAGGACTGAGACCGGGATTTAAAAAAAATTTTATAATATTGCATAATTTAAATCTTTTTAAAGTGTTTTTTTAATGAAAATTTCATGCTTATGGAATATTAAAGAGGATAATTACGTCAATAAAAATAAACCGCGCATGTACTGCTGAATGTCGTCGACGAGATTTCCGAGGCAAATCCCTAGACCATCAAAGTGCCCTTTTTTGAAGCTCTGCAACATAATAATATTATTATTAAGCATACATAAGTAATGTTACCGAGAAGTTATTCTGAAAGATTCAGGAGCGACTTAAGGGAAAAAATCTTTGACATTAGTCTGCATTATATTCTGCATAAGAAAACAACATTCGTATTCTTATTTTTGTTTTTCTGTATTATATCCGAGATACAGTGAATAATAATAAAATAATATAAATGGAAGCAGCTTACCGAGAGATCAAGGTAAGTAGTATAAATTGGAAACGGCAGCACAATGCATATTGCGAAGAACCATGAACCGAGAGCACACACAAACGCTGGTATTCTTGGTTTTCCAGGATCGCTTAATAAACGGTATCGATCCCCAGCAATCAGTAAATATGTCATCATCGATACGTGGAATGGAATGTCCTGAAATGAGTCAAATAGCTTCGTTTAATATTTACTTTAGCTACGTCAATGTTGTTACAGGATTATTTCGATAATACTTTGTAAATTCAGTTTCATATGTATTGGAATAATCGGTGTGGTTTTCGAGTAGAATATATTCAAATTTCGTGGAAATCGATTGCGGAGATTCTTAGAATTTGGCAAAAACAGATTGCATTGATTTTGAGTGGCAATACAGTAGAAACAACATTGCTCTTATACAGAAAGAAAAATTTCTTGACTGGAGAACAAAATTCTTGGCTCAAGAAAATTTTCGGGTGCCTGAAGGAAGACCGAAGTTGTATTAGTCGAAGTAAAAATTTTTCTTGAAATTCTATTATTGTCGAAAGTAATTCTTTCTTAATTCAAATTATCGTAAATACTTGATACAATAAATTTTTATATTTGATCGAAATTTTTAGATACTTTAGGGAAGCAGCGCCACCTACTTCAGCTAAGACAAAAATTTTCTCACCTTGAGAAAATTTTTCTCTTGAATATTTGATGCCCATTTTATATTATTTTAGAGTGCAATTTTACATATTAACTGAAAAAAAAATGATTCAATATTGTTTGATCTTCCAATTTGACATGTTAGTCAATAAAATATTTATGAAAATTTACTATCAAGATATTTAATTTTTTGGAGCAAGAGAAAAATTTTCTCAAGACAAGAAAATTTATTTCTGTCAAGAACAAAATTTTTTGGAGCAAGAGGCTGAATTTTCTCAAAACGAGAAGATTTTTTTGACTTAAATAAATTTTCTTGGATCAAGATACGTATTTCTTAAAGCAAGAGAATTAATTTTGTTGGAATAAGTGAAATTTCTTGTGTCAAAAAAAAAAATTTTTTTTCGCTCAAGAAAATAATTAGGAAGAAAAATATTTTTTTGGCTCAAGTGAACCTTTTTTTCTGTGTATAATTGGGCTGTGACATATAATTTTAGACCTGTCAGTACTTACGAATGCATTGGCTTATTAAAGACTTATTAATGGCTTATTAAAGTAGAAACTTTTTATCAAATTATAATTAAGTATTATTAATAAATTAGTCCTTAAAACTTTACGACAAGTAAGGTGCCTTACGACAATAAGGCTTAGCTAAGGGAGATTTTTAAAAAAATCAAAAACATCGCATTTAATTATTGCAATGTATCATTAATTTTTAAATTAATACATTAGCCATAAAATATAATGGAATAATGGTAATTTTCACCATAAACAAACACAAAATTAAATTTTTTGAAAAACCTTGCGAATAGGCCTTATTTTACTCCGGTAGGGTAATAAGGCCTAAGGATTATACATACTGGAAATAGTTATACTATACTTGATAAAATTGGTATTAGAGATCAATCATCACTTGAATTGAGCAACAATACTTCTTAAGATGTTGATAAAAATTAGAACAATGATTTTAAATTATTAAATATAAAATTATAAAAAATGTTTACCATTTACTCAAATCGTTTTTTAGGAACTCTTCTGCGCTACTTTAGCATATGACGGATGATGAAATATAGAAGACAAGGAACGTTGTTTCGGGACTCTATAAACTTGTAGCGACATTTCTATGCTAGACGCTTCTACTAGAAAAGTCTTTAGCGGAAGCGGTTATTTTAAATAGCATTTTTATCACTTAGGCCTTATTACCCGACAGGCCTTATTACCCGCGGGTACCTTACTTATGAATAATTATTGAATAAATTTTAATTAGATCAAGAATTGTTTTGGGATTACTGTCTAAGGGAGATTTTGAAAAAAATCGAAATTATTGCATTTAAGTATTGCAATGTATCATTAATTTTTAAATTAATACATTAGCCATAAAATATAATGGAGTAATGGTAATTTTCACTATAAACAAACACAAAATTAAATTTTTTGAAAAACTTTGCGAATAGGCCTTATTTTACTACGGTCGGGTGATAAGGCCTAAGGGTTGTACATACTGGAAATAGTTATACTATACTTGATAAAATTGGTATTAGAGATCAATCATCACTTAAATTGAGCAACAATACTTTTTTAAGATGTTGATAAAAATTAGAACAATGATTTTAAATTATTAAATATAAAATTATAAAAAATGTTTACCATTTACTCAAATCGTTTTTTAGGAATTCTTCTGCGCTTTTTTAGCTTATTTTTGATGATGAAATATAGAAGACAAGGAACGTTGTATCGGGACTCTATAAACTTGTAGCGACATTTCTATGCTAGACGCTTCTACTAGAAAAGTCTTTAGCGGAAGAGGTTATTTTAAATAGCATTTCTATCACAGGACTTATTACCCGAAAGGCCTTGTTACCCGCGGGTACCTTATTTAAAAAATATTTCTTAGTATCTAAGAAATATTTTTTAAATACTAAGAAATGATTTCTTAAATACAAAGAAATCTTCTTAAATACTAAGAAACCCTTCTATCAGTGTATGGAAATCTATCCGAAAACGCCATTTGGGATTCCAGACTGGTTCCCCATATGGATTTTTTTGATAAGAAAGGAAAGAGGCAGTACAAAAAACCACAAAAATGTTGTAGAAAAAATCGTTGATTTTGATAGAAAAACGCTAAAAATTTTTCTCTCTCAAAAGCTCTGAAACTATTTAAAATCAAATTTGAACAACCTTTTCTGCAAATTGAGCTACTGAATTTATTTTTTTATCTGTGACGCATTTTTACGGCTCGACAAATCGATTATTCGTTCATTTTTAAAATAGCTTTTTTTATTTTAAAAATAACTTTTATAATTTTTACTCCCTACAATAATAAATCCATAAATATAAATCCACTTAGGCCTTATTACCATTATTACCCGCGGGTACCTTAGTGTGTTGATTTTGAGCGTCAATGCAGTTACAAAATGTCAAAAACTGTACTAAATCACTAAAAATAGGAATTTTCATCCGCAAATTATGATAAACAACTACACATTATGAAATATTAACAATTACAAAATTATGTTAACATATATAAATCGCAAACAACCGAAGTGAAAATTTAATTTCCATCATGTCAACACGAACCTTTGTAACGATAATAATCGGGAAACGTTCATTTCCGGGAGATAGTATTCAAGCGGAAGCACATTCTCTGGAGTATTCACTTTCGATCAGATGTGTCTATTCATCTGTTTATCTATCTATTCATCCATCTTCCATCTATTCTGCTTCCCCACACACGTTGTGCGAGAGATAACACATTTTATATCGAGCTCTCAAGATAACAAATAAATATTACATCTATCATGTTTACTATATGAAAATAGAAAGTACAAAAAAGTACAATAAAATAATTATCCATGATAGTATAACAGATCTTTTGCTCTGCATTCACTCTCAAAATCAATAATTTTTTATAATATTTTCAAAGTTCAAAATTCAATAAAAAATTTCTTTATGCTGAAGTTGAAGATTTTGAACTGCATTGACGCCCAAAAGCAATGCACTTGTTTTTAGGTAGATTTCTTTAGAAATCTAACTATTGCATTTGTCCTCAAGGTGAAATTTTCACCTGATTTTGCTATCATATGTTATAATTAGTCGAGTAGGTTCCAAAAATACCATTGGTTCAAAAATTTATATATATATGTAATATAACCAGCCTTGTCATCAGGATATCTCAAAAAGTTTTCAACCGATCTTGACGAAACTTGCTACACATATTATTTGGGTAATTACCAAGGTCGAGTTCGAAGATGAGCAGAATCGGTTAATTAGTTTAGAAATTGCGGCCATTTAAAATTTTCAAAATTTTGTAAATTTCAAGTTTTGTAACTTTAAACGTGAATTACTTTTGACTGACAAAAAAGAGCTCATTTCTGGAAACTTTATGGTTAAGCTGATTATATTACCTTCAATTTGACCTATAACACTTATACTTTATGAAAATTTTTATTAATTTTATAGGCCATTCAAAAATTTTTAAATAATGAAAACTTTTTTTCAAATGTGGTTTTTTTAGAATGACTTTTAAACAGCTTTACCAACCGATTGCAAATACTAATCAGCTCTTAACATAAAAAAAACTACGTCGATCGCCTCCGGGCCGGTCAAAATCGCTTGATTCGTTTGTGAGATATCGTTGACGAAAAAAATCGAAAAAAGCGTTTTTTCAAAAAAATTCCGAAATTTTTTATCTGATCAATTCACGGTTTGAAATTCATCATAGAATTCAAAAAACTGCATTGACTGTTGTCAACTGCGTGATAATCGGTTGATTAATTCAAAAGTTATAGCAGATTGAAAATCTATAATTAACAAATTAAATAACAGAAACAAAGAAAATTTCATATCACATGAAATCTACCTTCCATTTCGGGTGAGGCCGAATGGCATTTTTTTATAATATTAAGTTGAAAATTCGATAAAAAAATTTCTTTATACTTAAGCTGAAGATTTTGAACTGCATTGACGCCCAAAAGCAATGCAGACACACTTGTTTTTATCTTTATAGTCATATTTTTCAACAATATGAAGTTAAAAGTTGAACCTTAAACTTGTTTTAATAAAAACTGATTTTTCTGAATTACATTGACAGCCGAAATCAATGTAATCTTTCTTTTGTCCGTATCTCAGGAGATACTTGTTCGATTTAATGGAATTTTAATTTATTATTATCATTAACTATTAATAAATATATATCACAAAATGTAAAATAATAATAATAATAAATTAATTTATTATCATCATAAAAAATATACTGCCACCTTAATTGTCCGAGTTCATCATAGAAATTAAAAAAAAAATATCTAAAACGGTTGTAATTAAATGAAATCAACATTGTCCGTGTTTATCTTGCTTTCGCGCTCGTTTAGTCGGAAAATCAAGAGTAAAAGCGTTTGTAGGGAACGTCAAAGGTCGCTTTTAATGAAAAGTTGAAATTTTTTTTTTTTCTTATTCATTAACAGATGATCAAGCGTGAACGATTGCTTTGTACCGTTCTCAGTTCTCATTTTCAAGAATTATTTATCAAGCTTTGAGAGTTTTTAATTACTAACACTGATTTAACAAAGCTAATTAGCCCAATAATTGATTCTATAAAAAAAAGTCGGACTTTTGTTAATAAAATGAGGTTTTTTTCAGCTTTTAATGTTAAATACGGGTGTAATCAGCTGATCCGGTTGCTCGCCGCCATCTTGCTTTTGGTGGAGCGTTCCGATATTTGAAAAAAAAAGGCGCGAATTTTTAAAAATTTGAATTTATGAAATTGTTGAAATGTAACCCCTTAAGTTGGTATCAAATTTTAAATTGAAAATTTATTTTAATCAAATAATAATCTATTTTTATATCGAGTTTGTTTTTGTTCAATAAAATAAATAAATGTGTCGGTGGGTGTGGATTAAATAAAAGAGAGAATAATTGAGCATTAAAGGGGTGAAATGTTAAATTGACGTCCTGTTGCGAAGTAAAAACATAATATTGAATTATTGTCATATAATAATATATTTAGTGTGGTAAAATTCAATTAATCATGATAAAGTTTATTTTTAGTTTATATAACTTTAATTTACTGGGTATAAATATGTCGAATAAAATTTTGTTAATCCTCATAGTTGAAGAAAAAATTGAAGATTGATTGATGGTAATTATAAGGGGAGAATGAAAACTTAGTGTGACGCCAATTGTACAAAAGTATTTATAGAATTTTACTGTAGGTTTGTACTAAGAAAAAATTTTTGATATTTTTATTTTTAAAGAGTCTCTTGATTGTATAAATTAATTTTTGACACATAACCATATTGACATTTACAAAACAGAATAAATAAACAAACAAATTTTATTAAATAATGATTCATTAAATAATGATTTTTGTTAAATTGCACTATATTTTCTTAACTATTGATGTTTTTAAAGATATAAGCTCATCCCGATGTTACACTCATCAAGAGCTTTCATTTGAGTACCCACATGCATTTTTGATTATTTTTTCATATATACATATATATAATATAAAAAATATATGAAAAATTGATGTGGGTACTCAAATGAAAGATCTCGATGAATGTAACATCAGAATGAGCTCATATCTTTAAAAATATCATTAGTTGACAAGATCACATGTCATTTCCTAATTATTGACATTTTTCAAAATATAAGCTCATCCTGATGTTACACTTATCAAGAGCTTTCATTTGAGTACCCACATGCATTTTTAATATATTTTTCATATATACATATATATAATATAAAAAATATATGAAAAATTGATGTGGGTACTCAAATGAAAGTTCTTGATGAGTGTAACATCGGGATGAGCTTATATCTTTAAAAATGTCAATAGTTCACAAGAAACAAGGTAATTTCTTAATTATGTATCTAGAGATAGAGCATTTTCGAATGCAGCCTAAATACTTATCATTATAAATTGACTATCGATATGAAACCTTGAAAAGGCACAAATTCAAATTGAGATCCTTGCAATGATATTAAATTTCACTAAAAAAACCGATTTTATCACATGACTATCCAAAAGACAAAATTGTTCTTATTCTCTTAATATTACAATTATAAAAATATCACTTTTTAAAAAAATCAAAAAATCTATCAACTTTTTGAGTGTAAAAAAGCATGTTGCCAGCTTAGATATAAACAAAATTGAAAACTTTGTTCGAATTATCGTTCCATAATAACTACAATTGACCTACTAGTTATTTACTATTTCTGTCCCTAATTATTTCACGTCTGTTCGTTATTTAAACAGTGCGTGAATAAATAATAATTCGATCCATGAGGTGTACAAATAATAATAATAATAATTATAATCATAATAATAATAATGAATAATGAGCGATAGTACGAGGGGTAGAATACGAAGGGATGTCAATCATACTGTCGGAAGTATACGCATGATATAACACAAATTCCATAAATATTAACAATGAAAATGATAGTTAATTAAAAATTAAACATTTTTTAGTTGAATAATTGTTAGTAACAATTAATTGTTACTAACAATTAATTGTAATTAATTTACATATTTCCAACAATACAATGTAAGCTTTGTCAGATACATTTACAATATTCACTGATGCTGGAATGTTTTTAAAATTGTTATTCGAAATTTTATTGTAGGTACGCAATAAAATACAATTTTTCAGCTACTTTTATTTTTTCAGTATGCATTTATAAGGAATTTTTTTTTTTAGTTATGAATTTTTCTGATAAATAGAAGTGTAGAGTGTAAATATCGAGTATAAAAGTCCGACAAATGTAGTCAATATAGATTTTTTACGTAACGAATGTTTTATACTATTTTTATTAGTATTATTTTTTTTTTATTTATATTCATTTTATTAATAATATTTTATTTCAGTGTCAAGAATAAAAATTTCAATTTACAAAAAAATCGGGTCAATAGATCTAGAGATATTGAAAAAAAAAATATATGCGTTGATTTTGAGCGTCAATGTAGTAATAGAACATTAACAATTGCATTGAAATTATTTGATTGAAAAATATTTTATACAAGGCTAAGCTACAACTAATCAAATGTTATTTGAAATAGTGATTACATTGATATTGAGTGTCAATTCATTTATTTTGTTAGAAAATGACGCCGGAAATTAATTAAAATGTTTTATTTAGATTGAGAAAAAAGAATTTGCATTGATTTTGAGTGTTAATGCAGTCTGATAATGTAGCTTTTTATTTAAACAATTTTTCAATTGAAATTTCAGCAAAAAAAAAAAAACAAATTTGGGATTTTTTTGATATTCATTAAAAATGCATTGATTTTAAGTGTCAATGCAGCGCAAGTCGGCATTTTTAATGAAAATATTTTTCCAGTTAAAATTTTAATGCGATATCTCTAACAAATATTGCTGATTAAGATGGTTACTGCCTATTACATTGATTTTAAGTGTCAGTGCAGCGCAAGTCGGTATTTTTTATGAAAATATTTTTCCATTTAAAATTTTAGAGCGATATATCTAACAAATAATACCGATTCAGGCGATTAATAACTATTACATTGATTTTGAGTGTCAATGCAGTGCAAAATAGCATTTTTATAGGTAAAAAGGGAATTTTTACATGGAAAATTATTGCAATGTTACTAATTAGTATTATTGATTGATAAATTTATGAAAAATGTATTGATTCTGAGTGTCAATGCAGCCTAAAATAGCCATTTGTAATTAAATAGTCTTTTAATTAAAATTTCAACGACATAATAACAAACTTAGGATTATTTCTCGCAATTTTGGATAAAAAATACATTAATTCTGAGTGTCAATGTAGCCTTAAATTTTCTTCTTTTATTTAACTGCTCTTTTGATTACATTTTGAGCGGAAAATAACAAAGGAGTTGTTTTTGGAGATAGTGACTAAAGATGCATTGATTTTAGGAATAATTACATTGATTTTTAGCGTCAATGTAGTGGAAAATCGCCGCTTCAACAAATTGTTGTTAAAAATATTTTGATGCGATATTATTATTTAATAATGATCTAATAAATTAATTATGATAAAAAATGAAATATACATTGATTATGAGTGTCAATGTAGTCTAATAACATCCTTTTTCTTTTAAAACTGATCTTAAATAGATTTTTAACGCGATTTCATTAATAAATAGTGCTTGAATCAATAAAAATCTTGATAAAAATTGTACTGGCATTGATTTTAAGAGTCAATACACTAAAAACAATTTAAATTAATACTTTTGTGACGAATTTTTAAATATTTACAAAATAAGAAAAATGTTTAATCAAAGCAGCTATATACTAATTGAGGTCGACTGAGAATTTCGAATGCTTGAATGAAACCTTAGTCATTATTGAGTTTCCTTCGTCGTGTGGTAAAAGAGATTACTACCGTCTGTCTTAACATACAGATAAAACGGAATACTGTGGTTTTGTTGAGGTTCTTGGAGGTCTTAGCAATGGTTGAATGATACTTCAGTTCAAAGGACTATACCAAACATTACATCCGGAATCCTTGGAGAAAATAGATCCTTTCCGAGAAAGTTATATTCACTACAAAACTAGATTCATTAATGTTACTTCGGACTGTATCTATTTAAACTCAATATTGACAGACAATTTACTTGACCGGAATAAATTTGAGTTTCTTGTTCAAAGTAGTATTGTGCTTTTGATTGAACAATTCGATTAACAATCTAGTGTTAGAATTAATGGGTTCTGGGTTGCGGTTTAAAATACATATCAAAATTTCAAAAGAATTGAATCGTTAGATCTTCAACTATTGACGATAATGAATTGCATTGATTTCAAACGTCAATGCTTTAAAAATATATTCACAGTAAAAAATTTAATAATTTACCGCGGACGGATACATTTTGTTAGAATTTTGATATAACACTGATTAATTAAACAAATTGAAATTTTATTGATAACTGCATTGATTTTAAGCGTCAATGCAGTTCAGAATTGTCATGGAATTGTGAAAAGGGAATTTTTTCAAATTTTGACTCGATATTAGTATAATAAACATTATAAATTGCGATGTTTAAAAATATTATTACATTGATTTTAAACATCAATGCAGCGTGTCGTATCAGTTACAATGCAAAGAGTTTTTTTTAATGAGTTTGAATCGATATGGCTAATAGTAGTTACAAATTGTAATTATTATTAAAAGATGCATTAATTTCGAGCGTCAATGCAGTCAAGAACAGAATATTAGATAAAACGGCGCTTTTTGATGAAATTTTAAGAAGATATAACAAATTGAGATATTTGCAAATAAATGCATTGATTTCAAGCGTCAATGCAGTTCAGAACTGCAATTATAGTACGTGACAGAGATTTTTCTTCAAATTTTTGCTCGTACAGTAAACATTATAAATATATAAATTGCGATGTTTAATATTATACACATAATTAATAATACTATTATTACATTGATTTTAAACAGCAATGCAGCTTGTCGTAGCAGTAACATTGCAAAAATTTTTCTTTTTATAAATTTGAATCGACATGGCTAATAAAAGTTACAAATTATGATTAATATTAAAGGATGCATTGGTTTCGAGAATCAATGCAGTCGAAAACTTAATATTAAATAAAAACTGCCCTTTTTAGTAAAATTTAAACACGATGTAGAGAGTTGGGATAATTATTGAATAAATGCATTGATTTAAAGCGTCAATGCAGTCCGCGGCTGTCTTTAAATTATGTAAAGAGTAATTTATTTTTCAAATTCTGACTCAACATTAGTGACTAATCCTCAAAATTGCGATGTTTAATATGATTTTTGCATTGATTTTGAGTGCCAATGCGGTTGAGAACTGCAATTATATTACGTGACGGAGATTTTTCTTCGAATTTTGATCCGATATTAGTACAGCAAACATTATAAATTACGATGTTTAATACTATTATTGCATTGATTTTGAATATCAATGCAGCGTGTCATGCCAGTTACATTGCAAAGAGTTTTTTTTATATAAATTTGAATCGATATGGCTAACAAAAGTTACAAATTGTAGTTTTTATTAAAGGATGCATTAATTTCGAGCATCAATGCAAGCGAAAACTTAACATTAAATAAAAACGGCTCTTTTTGGTGAAATTTTAAGACGATATAACAAATTGAGATATTTACGAATAAATGCATTGATTTCATGCTTCAATGCAGTTCAGAACTGCAATTATATTACGTGACGGAGATTTTCCTTCGAATTTTGACTCGATATTAGTACATCAAACATTATAAATATATAAATTACGATGTTTAATAATACTATTACATTGATTTTAAGCATCAATGCAGCTCGTCGTATCAGTTACATTGCAAAGAGTTTTTTCAATGAATTTGAATCGATATGGCTAATAAAAGTTACGAATTGTAATTATTATTAGAGGATGCATTGATTTCGAGCGTCAATGCAGTAAAAACGGGATATTAGATACAACGACTCTTTTTGGTGAAATTTTAAGACGATATAACAAATTGAGATATTTACGAATAAATGCATTGATTTCGAGCTTCAATACAGTTCAGGACTGCAATCATATTACGTGACGGGGATTTTTCTTTAAATTTTAACCCGATATCAGTACAGCAAACATTATAAATTACGATGTTTAATAAAATAATTGCATTGATTTCAAACATCAATGCAGCTTGTCATGCATGTTACATTGCAAACAGTATTTTTTATAAATTTTAATCGATATGGCTAATAAAAATTACAAATTGTAGTTATTATTAAAAGATGCATTGATTTCGAGCGTCAATGCAGTTAAAAACGGAATATTAAATATAACAGGCCTTTTTAATTTATTAATCCTTTTTGGTTTATGATTTTATTTTATCGTATTTAATTTAAACACACATAATAAATTGGGACAATTATTAAATAAATGCATTGATTTAAAGCGTCAATGCAGTCCGCGGCTGTCTTTAAATTATGTAAAGAGTAATTTATTTTTCAAATTCTGACTCAACATTAGTGACGAATCCTCAAAATTGCGATATTTAATATGATTTTTGCATTGATTTCGAGTGTCAATGCAGCCGAGAACGGAATATTAAATATAACGGCCCTTTTTTATGAAATTTTGAGACGATGTAACGAATTGAGATACCTACGAATAAATGCATTAATTTTAAGAGTCAATGCAATCTAAAATTCTCATTTATTTATTCAAGATACTTTTTATTGAAATTTCGACGAGATATTCCTCAAAAGCAAAACAATAATAGAAGTTTACGAAATACTACATTGATTTTGAGTGTCTATGCAGTATAAATACGTCATTTTTCATTAATAAGCATTTTATTGACACTTGAACCCGATATTACTAACAAATATAACAAATTGGGAAATTTATTCAAGACTACATTGATTTTAAACATCAATACAGTTATAAGTTGTAATTTATTTCATGAAGAAACTTTTATTGAACTTAAAACACGAAATCATTAACAAGTATAACACTTTTACGATTTTTTAAAGAAATACATTGATTTTAAGCGTCAATGCAGTTTCAAATCTTTATTAATCTCGAATAATAAATCGATAAAGATTTATTTTCAAAGATGCCGCTTAAATATTACCTTTTAAGACGCTGATAAAATATTGCATTGATTGCGAGCGTCAATGCAGCATAAAAGCGTCATTTGTAATTAAAAAATCTTTTTTGATTGTTTTTTTAATGCGATATTAATTGTTAATTTTTACAAGATTGATTTTTTAATCAAAATTTGCAAGGAAAAAAATGAATTAATTTTTTTCTTCATTAAGCCGAAGAATAAAATAAATTACATTGATTTTTTTTTTTTTTAGGTGATGATAATAATTAATAATAAAAAAACTTACTTGTATCATAGCCAAAGATAAGCACAAAAATTTTCCAAAAACCCAATTCTGGATCAACAAAACCGCAAGTGTAATTGGAAGAACCAACATACATTTAGCGATATCCGATATCGCGATATTTATTAAATACGCGTAAGTTGGGTCGCGGTATAATTTATTCTTGGAAATATGTATAATCATAGCGGCGTTAGCGATAATTCCAATAGTTATTAAAACCGCGTAGATTAATATAAATAGCGGGTAAATTTTAGCAACCGCAAGTCGTAAAATCGGTTTTGAAAGATCAAAGTGATACGACAAATTATTGAGATCTTTTATGTATTCGGCAACTTCCGAGTAATATTGACTGGGAATTAAAGCCATTTCTCGTTTAGCTTCTTCCATTTTGTTTAAGAAAAAAAAAATCGGCCGATTTTGTCGCGATTTAAGTAAAATAGAAGCTCTCCCGACTGTGCCGCGGCAACGACTGAATTTTATCGCAGGGTTGCATGGAATATACGCGTGTTAAAGGACAATATGCTCATCCCCTACTTTCATCCCTTGTTTTATAGCGCATATTCCTTTCGGTTCACGGGATCTTCGCACGATCTGACGCTTAAATAACAAAAGAAACAAGCTCTATTGTTATCTCATCTTTTATTTATTATAGGTTTTTTATTATTGTTATTATTATTATGATTACTATTATTATTTGTTCTGTTATTACTTGGTTTTAGTCTCGAGAATTACATATCGAAATTTCATTGAAATTCGACTAATAGATTCTTAGATATTGCTAAAAAATTAGTGCATCGATTCTGAGTGTCAATGCAGAATAAAAACAATTTGGAAAATCCAAAAGTGCACGTTTCAACGCTCATTCATTGCAAGAAAAAATAAAATAAGATAAAATTGAGATGATTGGAAGCGTCCATATTTGGCCAAAGATTGAACTACTTTTTTTTTACATACACGGAAAAAACAAAATTACACTGAATATCCTCCCTTATTATACTCGGTGTAATCTGCGGTAAGAAAAAATTTCAGACAATATTAAATATAATCCAAATTATACTAAATTATTTTTGTATTATACTCAGTGTAATCTCCGATTTGACCAAGTAATTTTTCTGTTTATACCGCGTTAGATTACACTGGATATAATCCGAAAAATATCTCGTATAATTTGAATTATATTCAGTAGAATCTTGGATTATATAATTTTTCCAAAAATTGTGATATTCAACTTTTTTCTTTTTTAATTTATAAATTTTTTTGAAAATTTCTAAAATTTGTGAAAATTGTGGTAATCAATTTTTTTTTAATATATCAATAAAATCGAATAGAAATTTAATATCTCAGCATTTAATTTCTGATCATGCAGGAATCAAATGATAACAAGCTTAATAAAACTCATTGACAAAATTTTCGGGGTCACTCACAAGGTCAACGATTTATTTCAATTATTTTAATAATTAGGTAGATTTCTTTAGAAATTTTTAAATTAATTTTTGTCTTTTAATGACGTGTTTTTTTTTTTTCAATATTCAAACAAAAAATCTACCTATCCATGTATGAAAATGAAGTTAGCTGACATTTCAAAATTTTTTGGAAATTTTTTATTGAAGAAATTTCAATTTAACAATTAAAAAAAAAATTTCACTTATAAAAAACTTGAAAAACTGCAAGCCCAATTTTTTAGAAATATTTTTTTAGTTGTAATTTAATTAAAAAAAAAAATAATCAAAAATTTTTAGACGTCATACACGGAAAGAACAAAATTAAACTGCATATCCTCCCATATTATACTCAGTGTAATCTGTGATGAAAAAAAATTTCAGATAATATCAAATATAATCCAAATTATACTAAATTATTTTTGTATTATACTCAATATAATCTCCGATTTGACCAAGTAATTTTTCTGGTTTTACCGCCCCAGATTGTAATGAATATAATCTGAAGAAATATCCCGTATAATTTGAATTATATTCAGTAGAATCTTGGATTATATAATTTTTTCAAAAATTGTAATATTCTTTTTTTTTTTTAATTTCTAAATTTTTTTGAAAATTTCTAAAATTTGTGAAAATTGTGGTAATCAATTTTTTTTTTTTAATATATCAATAAAATCGAATAGAAATTTCGTTAAAAAAAAATGAAAATTAAAATGATGACCCCACTTGATAATATTTACCAAAAATTTTTCAACCCCAAATTATCGGAAAAATTGTACTTTAATGATTTTTAAATATTTTCTATCCATGCATTGCATTACATTTTGGAAAAATGCATAAAAAAATGAACAATTTAAAAAAAAAAATTAATCATCACAAATTTAAGAAATTTTAGAAATTTTCAAAAAAATTTATAAATTAAAAAAAAAATTCCTCACAGAAATCGAATTCTGTCACACACCCTAGTACTTATAATTGAAATTCTAATTCCACATTATTTACATAAAATTAAAATATAATAAATTATTAATGTAAATATTGTAACAATAATATGAAATTATTAAAATATATTTTCAGGGTAAAATGATTTGCGGTTAATTAAAATTACTATATACACTTTTAAATATTCTATCACTCGATACATTATTAAATTCTTCTATAATTAAATTTTGCAATAATAATATTGAAGGAATTTTTATATTAAAATTCAATTTTTGTTAAAATTTTTTTTTTTTTTTAATCTTTACCCGATAATGTAGAAATATGAAGTATGAAGTATTTATAATCCTTTTATCTACAAAATCGATTTTATGAAATTTAAATTTTATCACTATTAATATTATTATGATTATTATTATTTTTATTTGTGAGAAAAAAAATTATAATCGCATTGAAAGTATTAGTGCTCATTAAAAATCAATGAATTAATCCACTGTACCTATAACGTAGTAATAACTTATTTCCAAGTTCTACTATTCTATATTCCGCTTTAAATCTCATCTATTATTCTGATAATAACGTCATTTAATTTTATACTGTAACGAAGGAATTAAAAGTAATATAAGTAAAAATTTTTTATTTGTTATTAAATTTATCATTGCGAGTATCAATAAAATATTTAAAAGCTGATTGTGAATAATTTAAATAGTTACAATCCTCTTTAATTTAAGTACATAAATTACTAAAACAGATTTAATATCAAGACTACTTGTTGAAATAAATTAAATAACTTTTTTATATTGATATTAATATTATTTATTGAAGTATAAGTATTTAAAATGATTTATTTTTTTTAAAGGAGGTTGATGCATGTAAACGCCTTTATTTTTGTCGTTTTCTGAGGATTTTTTTAACTGGGAAAGAATTAATTAATTATTTTGAAATTTTTTAGAGTTATTTATTATATATTGAAGGACAGAAAAAAATTGTTTTTTCAAAAAGGCCGCCGTTAAAATGAAGTTGCCGAGACCCTCTTGGAAAAAAAAAATCAGAAATTAAAAAAATTAGTTTGCACGTGTTCATAAAGCATATGTCTTCTAATTAAACCAATAAAAAAATCAAAAAAGTCCAAAAATTGTAAATTGGCACACCTCAGAAAAAAAGATTGATTTTTTACCGTTTTTTATTAGCTTCGCTTGTATGTTTGTATGTTTGTTTGTAACCGACTTCTTTGGTCGCGATTTTGACCCAC
Organism: Cotesia vestalis; assembly: GCA_000956155.1. Taxonomy (NCBI): domain Eukaryota; kingdom Metazoa; phylum Arthropoda; class Insecta; order Hymenoptera; family Braconidae; genus Cotesia; species Cotesia vestalis. The sequence goes on along the minus strand of JZSA01003867.1, from coordinate 4,754 downwards.
TTTAAACGGCCAGATTTCGTTCATACTTTGTAGATTTATCGAGGACCGATGACAATACACTAATTTGATAAAATTATTCCATTTTTCAATTTGCAAAATAAGATTTTTGTTAATTTTTATAATTTTCATCTATAGTCGATAAGGCAGAAATTTTAATTCCCAATCATTATCTTTAGCCGATTTATCTAATATTAACAAATTTTCAAACACCAAAGAGAATTTTTAAGTCAACAAAGCATATAATAGTTTAAAAAAATAAAAAAAAAATTTTATAAATAAACAAAACTAAAAAATAGAAAATAAATAATAGTTTAAAAAACTAAAAGAAACGCGTTTTATAGAAAACCGAACTAAAAAAATAGAAAATAAATTTTAATGAATTTAAATTAAGAATAGTGTTAAAAATTTTAATAAATATAAATTAACACTAGTGTGAATAAAAAAAAATTTATTTTATTTTAAAAAAAAGCGTGGGGTGCATAGTGTCAACAGTTATAAATATTTTATTGACAGATATGAGTAGAATGATTATCATTTTGATAATATCTCAAAAAGCACCCCACGCATTTTTAGACCGCATTGATCCTCAAATCAATGCAATAGTCTTAATAAATTTCAGTGAATAATTTTTGTTAGTAATATTGTGTTATAATTTGAATTAAAAGTGTCTGTATGCGATAAATGTCGATTCTAGACTGTATTGACGTTCATAATCAATGCACTACTTTTATTAAATGTTGCAGATCGTAATGTTTGTTAGTAATATCGGGTCAAATTTCCAATTAAAATCGCTTCTGTAAAATAAATGTCATTTATACTGCATTGACACTCACAATCAATGCAGTTAATTTTTTTGCGATATTTCAGAAACTAATTATCCGATTTATTTGAAATTTTGATATGTTATTTGGCCTGAAACACAAAGTAAAGTAATAATAATGACCTTGAGCCCAAGAGGGGTAAAATGAACTTAAACAAATAAATAAAAAAGTAATATACAATTACCAGGTTATAATATATTTTCGAGTGAACTTTACATATTTATAATAACAATTATAATTATACGAGTGTTTAAAACTCGAAATAATCACTGTAGATCATTAAATAATAATCTGGTGTTGTTGTTGAAGTTGTTGTTATGGTAAATGACAAATTTGACTATAATTGATCCATATTACGTTTACTTCATTATTTTCTCCAGCTCCCTTATTTCAGCTGAAAAATAAAACAAAATTTTATGAGTTATTATTTAAACTTAAAAAAATAAAAATAAAATATTAGCTTACTAACAAATCTAATAAAAAAATGACAACGCTGTCGATATTTATTTTTTAAAATTCATCAATTTATTTTGTTATTTTTAAATATAATAATAATATAGTAATTATTATATTAGTAACAACGTTACCGACTTATTATTAGTAATTAATCATTCACGCGTCTATAATTTTTTTTTTTAATTATAATTTTATTTCTAACTTTCCAAGTGAGAAATTAAACTTTTGCGACTATAAAAATTTTCAAATTTTCCGAAGCAGTCTCTCAGAATGCCAAGAGTTTTCTAATCAAAACTTTGCAATTTTTCTATGTAAATTACATTTTTTTTTTTTTTATGTAAAAATGAATTTTTAAAAAAATGTACAATTAACATTGTAACATTGCCAGTTTTTATGATATAAAAATTATATTTCCAAAAATGTAAAATCAATAATCATGTTACCAGAGTTAAAATAATTGAAATACATCGCGTGACAAATGCCAAGAGGGAGAAAAAAATTTTTTGCCAATCTTTGTAAAAATAATTTAAGCTTAAAATTTAAAAAAAATTTTTGTAAGCCAAAAGAGCGCATGTCTAAAATTGTACGCCAGTTTTAGATTTAGGAAATTCCATATTTAGTGATCTAAAGCCAAAAGGGCGTAGAAAATTTTTTTAGCCAATCTTTGCAAGTAAATTTAAAGCTTAAAAATGAAAAAAAAATTTATAAAGCCAAAAGGGCGTATCTATATAAATGTACGCCCATTTTGGGTTGAGGAATTTTAAGATTGAGTGAATTGAGATTTGAATCAAATGAAAAATTCTTGAACCAAGAAAATAATTTTGAAAAGTTTAATTATCTTGAATCAAGACGAAAAATTCTTGAATCAAGTAAAATTTACTTAAACCAAGAAAAATCTCTTAGTTTAAGAAGTTTTCTGCTCAAATAAAAAAAATGCCATTCGGCCTCACCCGAAATGGAAGGTAAATTTCATGTGATATGAGATTTTCTTTGTTTCTGTTATTTAATTTGTTAATTATAGATTTTCAATCTGCTATAACTTTTGAATGAATCAACCGATTATCACGCAGTTGACAACAGTCAATGCAGTTTTTTGAATTCTATGATGAATTTCAAACCGTGAATTGATCAGATAAAAAATTTCTGAATTTGTTTGAAAAATACGCTTTTTTCGATTTTTTTCGTCAACGATATCTCACAAACGAATCAAGCGATTTTGACCGGCCCGGAGGCGATCGACGTAGTTTTTTTTATGTTAAGAGCTGATTAGTATTTGCAATCGGTCGGTAAAGCTGTTTAAAAGTCATTCTAAAAAAACCACATTTGAAAAAAAGTTTTCATTATTTAAAAATTTTTGAATGGCCTATAAAATTAATAAAAATTTTCATAAAGTATAAGTGTTATAGGTCAAATTGAAGGTAATATAATCAGCTTCACCATAAAGTTTCCAGAAATGAGCTCTTTTTTGTCAGTCAAAAGTAATTCACGTTTAAAGTTACAAAACTTGAAATTTACAAAATTTTGAAAATTCTAAATGGCATCCATTTCTAAACTAATTGACCGATTCTGCTCATCTTCGAACTTGACCTCGGTAATTACCCAAATAATATGTGTACCAAGTTTCATCAAGATCGGTTGAAAACTTTTCGAGATATCCTGATGACAAGGCTGGTTATATTACATATATATATAAATTTTTGAACCAATGGTATTTTTGGAACCTACTCGACTAATTATAACATATGATAGCAAAATCAGGTGAAAATTTCACCTTGAGAACAAATGCAATAGTTGGATTTCTAAAGAAATCTACCTAAAAATGAACTTGTTCAAAATTATTTACTTGATTCAAATAAATTTTTTTTTCCGTGTAGAGATCCGCTTTTTTGGCTTTAGTAATTCAAATAATTTTTTTATATTCACCTTGAAGTTTTTAAAAACTTTGAATTAAATGGCAAAAATATTTTTTTTACTTACTTTTGACATAAAACCCTATCTCACCTCTTTAATACGCTTTTTTGACATTTGTCACGCGATATAATAACAATAAAAATACAAAATTAAATAAAAAAAAGCCACCATCAGCAAGACGTTTCTTTTCCTCAGCCAACTGCTTGTCTCTGATAGCCTTGCGCTTCATTTCAACCTCCTGGAAAGCAGCTTCCTTTTTGGAGAAACGGTTTTGGTAAAACAATCCGTACATTATTCCAGCTGTCAGCAACGTCCATCTTGAGAACTGAAAAAAATTATTTATTAATAAGTAATTATTACTTATTACTTATATTTATATAAAATAAAAACACAAAAATATTAGGTTATAATTATGTAACCGCTACATATCCAGCGACACTTTCCTAGAAGGTAAGTTAAAATTTAATAATTATTTAAAAAAAAAAAAATGAGTAATAATTAGGAATAAATTAATTTATTTTTTTGTAAATAATTATGTGAAACTTACCTTGATGAAGGGTGAAACCCGGACGGGTCGTGGGTTTAATTCGACGGCGGACATTTTTTTTCTCTGCTCTTGATCTGAATGATATTGACGGGCGCAGACAAAATTTAGATTTAGAAATATATACAGAGATACAGGTTAGATAAATTGAGTATATTATATTTATGTGTGTTGTTGGTGCGCTTGGTAGAAAAAATGCCAGGTGGCGCTGAATTTCACTTCTCTGTTAAGTAGATTTCTTTAAAAATCTAACTATTGCATTTGTCCTCAAGGTGAAATTTTCACCTGATTTTGCTATCATGTGTTATAATTAGTCGAGTAGGTTCCAATAATTTTTCTGGTTATACCGCGTTAGATTACACTGAGTATAATACGAAAATAATTTAGTATAATTTGAATTATACTCAGTAGAATGTTGGATTATATAATTTTTTCAAAAATTGTGATATTCAACTTTTTTCTTTTTTAATTTATAAATTTTTTTGAAAATTTGTAAAATATCTTAAATTTGTGATGATTAATTTTTTTTTTAATTGTTTATTTTTTGTGTATTTTTCCAAAATGTGATGCAATGCATGGATAGAAAATATTTAAAAATCATTAAAGTACAATTTTTCCGGTAATTTGGGGTTGAAAAATTTTTGGTAAATATTATCAAGTGGCGTCATTATTTTAATTTTCATTTTTTTTAACGAAATTTCTATTCGATTTTATTGATATATTAAAAAAAAAATTGATTACCACAATTTTGACAAATTTTAGAAATTTTCAAAAAAATTTATAAATTAAAAAAGAAAAAAGTTGAATATCACAATTTTTGAAAAAATTATATAATCCAAGATTCTACTGAATATAATTCAAATTATACGGGATATTTCTTCGGATTATATCCAGTGTAATTTTGGGCGGTATAACCAGAAAAATTACTTGGTCAAATCGGAGATTACACTGAGTATAATACAAAAATAATTTAGTATAATTTGGATTATATTTGATATTATCTGAAATTTTTTTTCACCACA
>JZSA01003866.1:0-27262 GCA_000956155.1 Cotesia vestalis | reverse complement strand
CTGATTATATTACCTTCAATTTGACCTATAACACTTATACTTTATGAAAATTTTTATTAATTTTATAGGCCATTCAAAAATTTTTAAATAATGAAAACTTTTTTTCAAATGTGGTTTTTTTAGAATGACTTTTAAACAGCTTTACCAACCGATTGCAAATACTAATCAGCTCTTAACATAAAAAAAACTACGTCGATCGCCTCCGGGCCGGTCAAAATCGCTTGATTCGTTTGTGAGATATCGTTGACGGAAAAAAATCGAAAAAAGCGTTTTTTTTCAAAAAAATTCCGAAATTTTTTATCTGATCAATTCACGGTTTGAAATTCATCATAGAATTCAAAAAACTGCATTGACTGTTGTCAACTGCGTGATAATCGGTTGATTCATTCAAAAGTTATAGCAGATTGAAAATCTATAATTAACAAATTAAATAACAGAAACAAAGAAAATCTCATATCACATGAAATCTACCTTCCATTTCGGGTGAGGCCGAATGGCATTTTTTAATTCCTACATCTGGAATTTTTTTCAATATAATTTAATTGTAATTAGTCTTTTAATTGCACTATCATGAATTTTTGCATAAATAAATTTTTTTTTCAAAAATTCAAAATGGCGGATTTTAAGAAATGAATTTTAGAAGTTTTTTTGCCAAAAAATGACAATTGATAACTCTTAAAAAATTTTCCATAAAAATAAATACCATCTTATAATTTTAATTGGAAAAACAATATTTTGAATTGAATTAGTAATTTTTTTTTAATTAATTATTAAAAGCTAAATATGGAGCGACAGTGCCAGTTTTTAACACAGAGGGAGCGCCAGAATGTTTACATTATGAGTAATAATAATGAATAAGTTATGAATGACCTATATATGTCATTGAAATTGGAGTAAATCAATTTTATTTGTTTTGATTTGTAGAAACCTTGAATGTCCATTAGAATATTACGAAAATATGGGCGTGGTTGTGAATATATGACCTAGAGATGAATAGAAGAAGTTTACTACATAGAAAAAAAAAAAAGAAAGGAATATTCACTTGTATGTTCCAATGTTGGATCGTTGGACACTGAGTTGAGTGAGGAGTGAGTAGAGTGTACATAGCATGTGCGCGTAGCGATCTACGACGCATTTTAATTTTAATGTTTATAGTTATGTTTATCAGAAATATTATTTTGAGGATATAATATAAGAGTAAAAATATACTCATTAAAAAATGGATCTTTTTATTGTATTTATCGTAATGTTTGGGTTGATATTTTTTATTATATTGGGGTTTATAATAAAAACATTCTGCCAGGCTTGTGGGGATCAGGATCCAACCAATAGTTCAAATAAAAGATGGAATAGAAATAATGATACAGGTAGATTATTTTATGGATAGTAATGAAAAATTATTTTTTAATTATTTATTTTTTTTAATTGCAGCAAAATTTTAAAAAGTTATTTTTTAACATTTATTTATAAAATTTAATTAGAATAAAAATCATTTTTTATTAATATTATACAGAAAAAAATTTTGTATTAAAAAATTTTTTTGTTAAATATTTAACACTTTTATATGTAAATTTAACATTTATTGTGTTAAATTTACACGAAAGATTGTTAAATTAACACCAAAATGTGTTAAATCTGTATATATATACAATCGTGGTCATTAAGGGGTTATATCCACTTGTAAGTTCGAAAAAATACACAGAAAGAAAGATTTCTTGACTGGAGAACAAAATTCTTGGCTCAAGTAAATTTTCGGTCGCCCGAAGGAAGACCGAAGTTGTATTGGCCGAAGTAAAAATTTTTCTTGAAATTATATTCTTGGTGGAAGTCATTTTTTCTTAATTCAAATTATCATAAATACTTGATACAATAAATTTTTATATTTGATCAAGATTTTTAGATACTTTAGGGAAGCAGCGCCACCTACTTCAGCTGAGAAAAAAATTATCTCATCTTGAGAAAATTTTTCTCTTGAATATTTGATACCCATTTTAGATCATTTTATCGCGCAATTATACATATTGAATGAAAAAAAATGGACCCGGCCTGTCGTTCGCTGAGTCGCCGAATTTCGGCCAATTTTTCCTCACCGCGATTGTCTTCGAGACGATTCGCTTCTCGATTTTATACGTACGGACTACTTTTACTTTCTTGTTGTCTTCGTTCAACTTGTACTCTGTCAGGATCTTCATCCCGTTGAGGTACTGCTCTGATGGAGGCGGCAATGAATCTCCTTCCTCCTCTACTTCATCAGCCCAGCTGGATTTTACGTCGTAAGCCACCGGCATTTCTGAAAAATTAGAAAAATTTTAGTATTTTATTTTATTAATTAGGTCATTTAAAAAAATAATAATTTAATTTTTAGTTTTAAATAATTTGAAACTAAAAATTTAAGATTTTTAGAGAAATTTTAATATTATAATTATTCACAAGCAACTTTGCAGTCACTATGTCACACTATGTGATTGTCGTGACTCGTAAAATATTAATAAATAAAATTTTGCTTTATTAAATTGCACCGTATTTTCTTAACTATTGACATTTATAAAGATATAAGCTCACCCCGATGTTACTCTCATCAAGAGCTTTCATTTGAGTACCAACATGCATTTTGATATATTTTTCATATATACATATATATAATATATATAAATATATGAAAAATTGATGTGGGTACTCAAATGAAAGGTCTTGATGAGTGTAACATCAGAATGAGCTTATAACTTTAAAAACTTCAATAATTCACAAGATACAAGGTCATTTTTTAATTATTTATATTTTTTAAGATATAAATTCATTTCGATGTTACACTTATTCAAATCTTTCATTTAAGTACCCACATGGCATTTTTTATATATTATATATATATATGGTATTTATGAAATATATAAATATATAAAATTTATGAAAAATTGATGTGGGTACTCAAATCAAAGGTCTTGATGAGTGTAACATCGGGATGAGCTTATATCTTTAAAAATGTCAATAGTTCACAAGATACAAGGTCATTTCATAATTATTGACATTTTTATAGATATAAGCTCATCCTGATATTACACTCATCAAGAGCTTTCATTTGAGTACCCACATGAATTTTTGATATATTTTTAATATATACATGTATATAAATATATGAAATATATGAAAAATTCATGTGGGTACTCAAATGAAAAGTCTCGATGAGTGTAACATCGGGATGAGCTTATATCTTTAAAAATGTCAGTATAAATAAATTTCATGCTTAGAAATTATAAATGAAATTTAAAAAATTTTCATGTGAATACATTTTTAAAAAGTTTTTTCGCAGTAAATTTTATGCAAAAAAAATTATCAGTATTTAATTGTCGAAAAATTTCAAATAAATTTCTTTTTTAAATGTCAATTCTTACTAAAATTTTCAGATGATATAATTAACAAAATTAATAATTAATTAAAAAATATTGTCATGAAATGTCAAACGTTGTATTTTAAAAAAATAATCTTGAACATAAAATAACTTTTCCAATTAAAACTCTAAAATTTCTTTGCCTGAAAATAACAAAAAAAAAAAAAAAAAAAAATTAATATAAAGAAATAATAGTTTAGTACTCCGTACTAAATCCTTCTATCAGTGTATAAAAGCCACAATTTATAATTTAATATCCAAAATAAGTAATTAGTAGTTGTCACTGTAGTAAATAACGACTCTTTTATCTTTGAAAATTACAGTTTCAAACAGTAAAAATTGTCATTTCAATATATAGTCCATATTATAAAGAGAAGGGGAACTCAGATTAAAGAGAAGGGGGTCTCACTCTGGGAGAATTTAATATTTCAAACAGTAAAAATTATACTTTTAAAATATACATTTTACCAGTCTAAGCAAGTCAATAATTACAGTTTGATTTTTAGCGTTGCGTTTAAAATTTACCATTTTACTTTGTAAATATTGACGTTGCTTGTATTAGAAATTTACTAACTTTATTCTATACTTTTTACATATCATAACATTATTTTTTAGGTACGAAATAATAAATATTAAAGTCTGAATTCTTAATTATTATACTTTAACATTTTAGACATTTACATGGCAAATATTACTGTTTGAAATAGTATTTTCTTCCATGTAAAGAGTAAATTGTAAATATTACAATGTGAATAGTAAAATCATGATTTTACTGTTTGAAGTGGTAATTTTTAGCAGTTGATCATTACTTATTATAAATCGACTGTTATTTATTACAGTTTACTTTTTTCTGTGTAAGTAAACTTTTTTAATGTTGTTTCTAAAGAGTTCCGGAGAAGTTCCTCAAAAATTTTAAGAATTTCAAATTTTTAGTTACTTAAAAATTTGTAAGTAAACTTTTTTAATGTTGTTTTCAAAGAGTTCCGAAAAAGTTCCGGAGAAGTTCCTCAAAAATTTTAAGAATTTCAAATTTTTAGTTACTCAAAAGTTTATAAGTGAAAATTTTTTCTTAATACTGTTTTTAAAGAGTTCCGGAGAAGTTCCGAAAAAGTTCCGGAAAATTTCCGCAAAAGTTCCGCAAAAATTCGTCTCATAATCGAAACTTTTCTGAGGAATGTTTCCGGAACTTTTTTTTTTACACGGAAATTGATTCAGAAAAATCTTAAATAATATTGAATTGAATTTATATGATAATTAATGATTTTATATTTTTGATATTAATGATTTATACGGTATAGCTAAATTTTTACTACAGTAAAACTTTTTTGATTGTTTTTAATATTTTTCTTTAACAATTTCTGCTTTTTTTATTTTTTTTATTTTTTTTCTTAGATCAAAAAAATATAACACCATTTTTAGATTTGAAATTAATTTTTAAAATTATTTTAAAATTAATTTTTAGAAAAATCAAAATTAAATTTCTAAAATATGACAACCAAAAAAAACACACTTGACATTCAATTTTAAATTAAGGGATGACTTTTTTAAAGGTTGGTACGTAGTAAATATATTTTGAATAAACAGATCAATAAAAACATGGCACAGTAGAAGTAACTTCAAGTCTGCAATCACTGCCAATTATTTTTTAAACGTATTTTTAATATTAATATTAAGATAAATATTTATTCATTTATTTATTAAGTAATAATTAATAAAAATAATAATGAATTATTTTCAACTTCTTTTATTGTTATTTGGTGTACTGTTTGTTATTATTATGACAGTAACAATTGTTCTAATCTGTGCTTCTTATTGTGAAAGAAAATTTTTTCCTGGATTAAAAAATAATACTATTAAAATTGATAATAAAAGTTATAGTTATAGAAAAACTCATACAGGTAATTAAAAATTGTTTTTTTTATAATTGAACTTTTTTTTATAGAACAAATTATTGACGTTTAGTTTTTATTTTTAAATTCAATTATTTATTTATTAATCATTGAATTATTTTTAACTTAGTAATTTCCTTAAGGAATTTTTGTAAAATTTTTTATTTGTTTCATGCGCATAAAAAAATGTATTATTGGCAGTTGGATGAATTTTATTACAATTATTTTGAAAGAAAAAATAATGTAATAGAATATAAACTATATGTGAATGCCGTGACTTGTGAACTATAAATAAATAAATAAAATTTTGGTTTATTAAATAATAACTTTTGTTAAATTGCACTGTAATTTCTTAACTATTGACCTTTTCAAAAAAATAAGCTCATCCCGATGTTACACTTATTAAGAGCTTTCATTTGAGTACGCACATGCATTTTTGATATATTTTTCATATATACATATATATAAATATATGAAATATATGAAAAATTCATGTGGGTACTCAAATGAAAGGTCTCGATGAGTGTAACATCGGGATGAGCTTATATCTTTAAAAATGTCAATAGTTCACAAGATAGAAGGTCATTTCTTAATTATTGACATTTTTAAAGATATAAGCTCATCCCGATGTTACACTCATCGAGACCTTTCATTTGAGTACCCACATGAATTTTTTATATATTTCATATATTTATATATATGTATATATGAAAAATATATCAAAAATGCATGTGCGTACTCAAATGAAAGCTCTTAATAAGTGTAACATCGGGATGAGCTTATTTTTTTGAAAAGGTCAATAGTTAAGAAATTACAGTGCAATTTAACAAAAGTTATTATTTAATAAACCAAAATTTTATTTATTTATTTATAGTTCACAAGTCACGGCATTCACATATAGTTTATATTCTATTACATTATTTTTTCTTTCAAAATAATTGTAATAAAATTCATCCAACTGCGAATAATACATTTTTTATGCGCATGAAACAAATAAAAAATTTTACAAAAATTCCTTAAGGAAATTACTAAGTTAAAAATAATTCAATAATTAAACCAACTCGCCTTGAAGATAAAAGTTTCTCTTGAACAGATCGACAGTGAAAATCCCCACAAGATCGCAGACATTGAGAGGAACCTTACTTTAGAAGAACCTCTTTCTGATCATGGAAACAACAGTCTTCTGCAGCAGCTGGATGCGCTGAACAGATCCGGCGACAGTTTAGAAGCGATCAAAGAAATCTTGAATTGTTCTCTACTGGACAGGTTTTCCAAGAACATCACCAGCACGGAAAAGACAACCTATCGCAAGGAGTCAGAGCAGGACTTTAATAAGTTGATCGACGATGTTTCCGAGGCAATTGGACAGCACAAGGAAGGACGCAGAGATAGAAACAAGCGGTCGATTAACGAAGGGATTGAAAAATTAGGGAGCTGGTCTAATGAAAGGTTCATGAAATTGGGCTCGGGTAAGCAGCTTCATAGAACAACTGAACTTACTCTTTTTAGGAATTTTAATTATTAACCTTTATTGTACATTTTGTCAATAAATGATTTAATACTACAATTTGGTAAATTGTTTGCTGATTATCCTTTTATAATAATCCTGTTTGGGTGCAAGGATACATTGCAGTTGTGACACATGTCCGTGTGGATGGCCTGAAGACAAGTTTGTTGGGACATTTCATTCTGTAGATTTTGTAACCGGATTCTAGTGGTATGCAGATCATGTACGCTTGACATGTTGGGTCAGTTGTGTTGGCTGTTGTGCCATACAGGCCTTGACAAGGACTTATTGTTGTTGATGAAACAGGAGAAACTGTTGTTGAAATAGAAGAAATCGAAGTTGTTGTAGAACTTTCTGATGTTGAAGGAAGATCAGTAGATTTTGATGAAGGGTTTGATGTAGAAGTTCTTGATGTTGAAGGAAAGTCAGTAGAAGTTCCTAATGTTGAAGGAAGTTCAGTAGAACTTCTTGATGTTAAAGGAAGTTCAGTAGATTTTGATGAAGGATTCGATGTAGAACTTACTGATATTGAAGGAAGTTCAGTAAAAGTTCCCGACGTTGAAGGAAGATCAGTAGATTTTGATGAAGGGTTCGATGTAGAAGGAAGTTCAGTAGGATTTGAAGATGAAGCAATTGTTACATCTTGAGAGAAACCAATTTCACAAAAACCGAGTATCAGAAAACCAAAACCAGCGTAAAATAACAATCTAATCATTTTGATCAATGATAACTCTTTAAAGAAAACTGGTATTAAACATCTTTATATACTTTCGCTAGCGAATGATCTCGTCTGATAAATTTATGGTTGTTGGGACTTAAAGTACTTAGATAACAAGCAATGTCACTGGATATCATTTATATGTTGTTTGCTTCTAGAGTTAACACTTATCTTTTTTTAATTGATAAATTAATTACCTACAAACAAGAGATATTTGGTATTCCATGAATAAGAATTTAATAATCCCGAGTAAAGTGGTAGGCAATAAATCGAAGGCCGAGTATCACGTATGCGGACGTTAAACCCGGTCACATTGACTTTCTCGTCGCTTTCTGCAAATCCATTTTGTATTCCACAGATTCACCCTCGATTTCTTCCTCATTGTCGGTCATACATGGTATTTTTAAAACAAATGATGCACCGGGCGCGGTTTTTACAAATATATGCAGTTTCACGCATTTGCGTATTGAATTATTGTTATTGCTTATTTTCAATATTTTTTTTATGTATCTGGTGCAAGAATAATTTACAGATCCTTTTATAATTTTTAAGAGTCCAAAATGAATTATTGATAAAACGTGATTGAAAATAATTAATTAATCTCTTATGATTTAATTTCACTTCAATGAAATCGTGAAGACAAGTTCAATACTGTAGACTGAATTTTTATTATTAATATTAATATTATTATTTTATATGGGACAATGAATTGACAATTTTAAAGCGTTGCTATATTTACAGATTTTCTATCAACGTTTTCTCATTCAATCTGGCACTTTGCTCATCAAAGAACACCTGTGGTTGCATTTTTACAATTTCCGGATTTTCTCTGGATCAAAGCAAAAGAGATGAAAATTTAACGGATGATTGCTAAATAATTCATTGAAATATTTTCAATAAAAAGTAATAAGGTATTAGACGTTTGCTTACAATTATATATTCGAGCTAACGCATTGTTTGTTATTGTTATTAGGTACAGAAGAATGTACAATACCGGCGAACTATGGTATTGTATGGGGAGCCATCTCCACTTCCAGTTTCAGTGTTATATCCAGTAAGAAGGCGGATTACAGCAGGAACTGGAGAGAGAACTCTTCAATATAAGTTACCTGCATGCTCTGGCTCGTGGACTCTCTCTTTGACCCTGGTCAAGTAAGCATCTCAATCCACTAATTTTTAGTTTTTTAAATTTATTTTTTTTAAATAATTTTCTAAAGTTGATTTTTTAAAAATCAAAAAATTGTCAAATCTATTAAATTAAAACTAAAAAATATTTTTTAAAAAATTGCATCTATAGCTTTTTAAATTTTTTACAAATAAAATTTTTTTTTTTTATTTTTTAATAAAAAAAAAATTCTAAAAATTTTATAAAATCATAAAATAGTTAAATAATTATAATAAAATTTTTCAGAAGCTAAAATTCTAACATCTGCCACTGCAGAAGCGGCAATGATAGCAATCGACCGCGGTAAATACTGCCACGAGCCAGATCCTTATTTAGATCGTCCCCGAAGAATAGGATACAACGTAACAATCAGTGCTCCACACATGGTAATTTTCTTTTAACCATTTTATCAGTCAATTTATATGATTATCGTCAAAGTAAGTCATCGACCAACTAAAAGAGTTTACGTCAATTCATTAAAAAATAATTATTTTTAAATTACTCAACTATCGCGTAGCGGGTTGAGATAAAAAATGCATGATTGATAATTACATAAATGACCTATTATCTTATTTATAATAAATGAATAATAGATAAAGAATTATAAATATAATTCACAATATTTATACTGTCAAGAGGACAGTTACTATAGTATATTATTAATTATTTTTAATTAAAATTTTTATTTTTATTTTATTTGTAATTTATTTTTAAAAATTTGAAAACTCACATACTTAAAAATTTTATTGTATCCACATGGAAACAACAAAATTATACTGCATATCCTTCTATATTATACTCAGTGAGATCTGTGGTGAAAAAAAATTTCAGATAATATCAAATATAATCCAGATTATACTAAATTATTTTTGTATTATACTCAGTGTAATCTCCGATTTGACTGGATATAATCTGAAAAAATATCCCGTATAATTTGAATTATACTCAGTAGAATCTTGGATTATATAATTTTTTTCGAAAATTGTGCTATTTAAATTTTTTCTTTTTTAATTTATAAATTTTTTTAAAATTTGTTAAAATTGTCGCAAAAATTATCAAGTAATAATATTAACTCCCATTTCTTAGAGAGCTTAAAAAATAAAGCGTTTGAATTTTTTCTCAATCTTGATTAGACTTTTTAATTATTATTCATTAATTATACTAGACATTTTTCAATTTGCCATCTTGCTAAGCCATAGCATATAAATCCAAAAAATAAATAAAAAAAAATGATAAATTAATAAGTAATAATTTAAAATCTTTTAATCAATAAAATATTTTATTCTTATCATTTTCAAACAAGTAAACTATCACAAAATCAATGAGCAGTGCACTGATAAAAATTGATACTACTTTGTTAGCAAACATAAATAAATTAGGGGTATCAGGGTCACTGTATTATCTTAGCATGTCGCTATTGTTTGAACAAAAAAATTATTTTATCATTAATCGGAAAATTTCCAAGATATAAAACCATTCATTATTAAAACACATTTTACTAAAACAAATCTTATTAATTATTTCAGCATGCATACGCTCTGTCCTTCCTGAGCGATCAACTGAAAACAGGAGCACGTGCGTTGGACGTCGGATCTGGTTCTGGCTACCTGACAGCCTGCATGGCGAGCATGGTAGGCCCACAGGGCCGCATTATTGGCATCGAACATATTCCCGAGTTGATTAAAGTATCAATCGAAAACATACAGAAGGATTGTCCGAATTTTATCGAGGAAGGGCGCATTAAATTCGTTGGTAAATTTAAAAAAAATTTTTTTTAGAGTTGAATTATTTTTGAAATTGTGTGATTTTTCCGAGTTTCGAATTTCTGTTCAATATTAATGACAGGTCATTGTAAATGAAACTTAGAGGCGGATGGAAGGGAAGGATATCCAACTGATAGCCCCTACGATGCTATTCACGTTGGTGCTGCTGCTGATTTTGTACCTGAGCAAGTAATTATCTTTTTATTTCACCTCATTTTTTATTTTTTTATTTATTTATTATTATGACAGACAAAATTTTTATTCAATGCATTAATTTAATTTATTTTTTATAAAATCTGCTAATTATTGTATAATATAATTAAATGAAAAAATTAATTATAATTTCCTCAATTTAAAATATTAAATTTTTGATATTTTCAAAATAAATTTATTTATATTTAAAATTACTTTAAAAATATTTTTATGATTATAACTAAAAGTCATTTAAAAAAATTTATTATTTTTAAATGAATTAATAAATATAGCTGTTAAATTATTAAGTAACAGTAAGACTTGTTAATGAGATTTTTTAATAACATACTTAAATTTTTTCAATTGTTAAAAATCTAATTATTAAATGACTATCTTTTTATTTCACTCAATTTTTTTTTTTACTATGAAAGATAAAATTTTTACCCGAAACATTAATTTAATTTATTTTCATAAGATCTGCTAATTAATGTAAAAAATAATTAAATGACAAAATAAATTACAATTTTCCTAATTTGACGTATTAAATTTTTTATACTTTCAAAATAAATTTATTTATATTTAAAATTACTTTAAAAATATTTTTATGATCATAACTAAAAATTATTTAAAAAAATTCATTATTTTTTAAATAAATTATTAAATATAACTGCTAAATTATTAAGTAACAGTAAAACTTGCTAATTATTTTTCTAACAAGATTTTTTTAACATACTTAAATTTTTTTTAATTGTTAAAAATTTTATTATTAAATGATTATTTAAAAAATTAATTAGCATGTATATTTTACAGTTAATTAAACAATTAGCACCAGGCGGTCGCATGATCATACCCGTGGTAGCAATGGAAGGATTTCAAAAGTTTCAGGATCTCTTGCAAGTAGACAAACATCAAGATGGATCTATTACTCAAACGAAATTGATGCACGTTTCTTACGTGCCTTTAACAGACCCTACGAGTCAATTACAAAATTAAATAATTAAATATTTTCATTTTTTTTTATATAAAAAATAATTAAACTAGCATGTAGAAAATTTTAATTATTTTATTGTTAAAAAATACTGAAGTATAAATTGTGTTATTAAATTTAAAAGAACTTCGCGAATTGATGAAAAAATTAAATTATAATTAGGAGATAAATTTAATAAATAAATATATTTTATTAAAACAGTAATTTCTGTTTTTCTGACTGTGTATTGAATTTTAGTTATAATATTAAGAAAGTTATTTACTTCCCGACGTATATTGCATCTGCGTATACTTTATAGGAAAGGTCATAGAGATTATCATATTTCATGTGAAACATAGATTGTAAAATTGTATTAATTTATTAATTTTACATTCTATGTTTATAAATATCATGCATTGTTTTAAAAATCTGGACTGATAGACAAATTTTTTAACAATACAAAATTCATCGAGTCCAAGGAACGTTAAACATGTTGATGGTCAACTAATAAAAAATAAATAATCATCGATGAAACAAAGTTTACTTGATGTAAAGGTCATTCAAAATATTTTTAATAGAAATTATCTTACTAACCAATGAAACATCAGCAGAACATGTCATAGAGTAAGAAGGCAAGCTTCAAGCTCAGTAGAATACTGTTTACTTTAATTAAACAGTAAAGTCTTTAGCTTGCAAGCAGTAATAATAATAATAATAATAATAATAATATATTTTGATAAAAAAATTTTTTTTTTGGCAACGCGATATTGTATTGTATTGTATAATAATTTATATAAAAATTACCAAAGTTTGACATAAGAAAAATTGATAATTACAAACATGACACTTGAGTCTGGTAAATCCCGACAATTTCTCGCAGCAATTGTTGGTATGTTTTCATTTTTTATTTTTAAACTAAATGAAATTTGTGATAAAAAAATCTATATTATTAAAAGATTAAGAAATGACCTTGTATCTTGTCAACCATTGACATTTTTAAAGATATAAGCTCATCCTGATGTTACACTCATCAAGACCTTTCATTTGAGTACTCACATCAATTTTTCATATATTTATATATATTATATATATGTATATATGAAAAATATATGAAAATGCATGTGGGTACTCAAATGAAAGCTCTTGAAGTGTGTAACGTCGAGATGAGCTTATATCTTTAAAAACGTCAATAGTTAAGAAAGTACAATGCAATTTAACATAATTAGGAAACGACCTTGTATCTTGTGAAATATTGACATTTTTTAAGATATAAACTCATCCCGACATTACACTCATCAAAACCTTTCATTTGAGTACCCACATAAATTTTTCATATATTTATATATATTTATATATATTATATATATGTATATATGAAAAATATATGAAAATGCATGTGGGTACTCAAATGAAAGCTCTTGAAGTGTGTAATGTCGGGATGAGCTTATATCTTTAAAAACGTCAATAGTTAAGCTATTTTTTTTTTAAACTTATTAATTATTTTTCAGTGAATTTATCAGCACTATTGCATGGCTTGGCAATTGGATGGCCTTCACCAACAATGCCTCGGCTCCAAAGTTCAGAAACACCTGTTGGAAACGAACCTCTGTCGGACTATCAAGTCTCCTGGTTAAATAGTGTCATGTACATTGGATCACTTACTGTCTTACCAATTTGTAGATATGTTTCAGAAAATTATGGACGAAAAAGAGTTGGCTATCTTATAACCGTGCCTCTGATGACCTGCTGGATTCTCATTTTATCAGCGAGTAATTTTTGGCACTTACTTATCGCTCGCTACCTTGCTGGTGTCGGCGGGACAACAAGTCTGTTTTTAATACCGATTTATGTATCGGAGATCTCCAGTGACAGTATTAGAGGGCAACTAGGAAGTATCTTCATGTTCTCACTTAAATTTGGAATTTTACTCGGTTATATTATCGGTGCATTTTTTTCGTATCATTTATTTGCTGTATGCGCACTGTTCATGTGTTTTCTTTATTTTTTGTGCTTCAATTTTCTGCCAGAAACTCCGATTTATCTTCTAAGGAATGAAAAAGAAGTTGCGAGCACCGAGTAAATTCATTTTTTTATTCCATTGTTTAGTTTTTAACATGTTTTTAATCAATAAAATTTGTCTTGAAGGTCCTTAATGTGGTTGAAGAATAATGATGAAACTGCAGTTGAACGAGAATTATCTCGGATGAAAATTTTTGTTGAAAAAAATTATAATGCTAAACATACTGTAAGTTTGAAAGATTTATTCCGTGATAAAGGCACTATTAAAGCTTTTATAATTGCGATTACACTGTTGTGCGGACAACAAACTTGCGGAATTATGATTGTGGTAAGTATTCTTCTGAATAATTCATAATTAATTTATTAATTTTAAATTCCTTTATTATTTCAGTCAAAAAAATTCTCGAAAATCACTTAATTTTTATTTTTTTATTCATTAATTAAATTAGAACAAAAAAATATTTTTTAAAAATTGCACTTACAGTTTTTCAAATTTTTTACAAATGAAATTTTTTAATAAAAAAATTTCTAAGAATTTTTAAATGTCGATTAATTTAATTTTCATTAATAATTATGATCATCATGAAATCAGCTGACATTTTTTAATTTTTTTTGATTTTTATAAAAAAAAATATTTAAAAAAAATTTGGAATTCTTTTCAATTTTTATAAAAAAAAAAATTTGGAATTTTTTTCAATTTTTAAATGTGAAACTTTCAAATTAATTTTTTTTTTCTTATAAAAATTAACAAATGTTTAATTTAAGTATCATGATCAATTAAAATAAAATTAATAAAAAAATTCTAATTATTTTAGCTGGCATACACGGCAAAAATTTTCGAAATGGCAGGAAGTGCATTGCATCCAAATATCTGCGCAATTATAATTGGCTTCATCCAAATAATAAGCTGCTGGTTGTCAATATTGCTGATGGAACGAGCTGGAAGAAAAACATTGATATCAATTTCATGTATAGGCATTGTAATGTGCAATTGTATTTTAGGAGTATTTTTTTATCTCAAGTATCACTCGTATGACGTGTCCTCAGTAAATTGGCTACCTCTAATAGCACTTTCGGCATTTTCAATATTATATTGCCTTGGTATGGGCCCAGCTCCTTTTGTCGTTATATCCGAAATTTTCAGTACGGATATTTCTGCACTCGCTTCTTCCATCGCTCTTCTTTTCATGGGTCTAATGGGCTTCGTTAATATGAAAACTTTTCCTTTTTTCGTTGATTTCATGGGAATACACAGTAATTTCTTCCTATCTGCTATTGTTGGTCTACTTACTCTTACTGTTATTACTTGCATGTTACCAGAAACCAAAGGAAGAAACTTACAATCTATTATCCATGAACTAAATGGCATAACTGAATATTCGGGAGTCAGTAAATCAATTAAAGGAAAAATTTCAAATCGAATATTAAGTAAAAAAAAAGAAATTAAATAAATTAAAAATTTTTTAAATTAATATTTTATTTTATGGTAATTTATTAATAAAGAAAATTTTAAAAATATCTTTATTAAAAATTTAATTTGTAAATAAAACTAATCTAATTTTTAGGTTTAATTTCTGTTTGTAATAATAAAGACACTGAGGTTAAAAAATTAAATTTTTTTTATAATTTTATATCAATTAAAGTTAGCAGTCATACTTCACCACTTTTCAATTTTATTTAACAAACAAATTTGTCCTAAAAAATTATTTAAAAATAATTGCATTTAAAATTTTTTTTTAAATTACTTTAAAGTCGGTAATAAAGTTTTCATTTTAAGAAATTTACAAAATATTTTGAAGTGACCTCTAGCTGTCAAGTTTTACAAAATAATCACAACAAAGAATCACGATTGCATTAAACAAGATTAAAATAAAAATAAATTAAAAATTAGTGAATGTTTAATTTTTATACTTTTTTAATTGCATTGTATTATTGTTTTTATTAATGGCTTCATTTGGAAGATACAATGGGCGATCTAATCAAGAGCTTGTCAATTACCTTAAACGTAAGTAAATAAATAACTACTATGGTTATTATTTAATAGTACTGAAATTGGAAGACTTCTGATAAATTTTCTATTTTTTTTCAACAAATAAATTATAGAAAAAAAAATGATATTTTTAGAAGCTCTGAAAAATTAAGAATGAGATTTTTTAAAGATAATTATTTTTAAAATTGATCCAATATGTTAATATACTAGAAAATTAAAAAACTAACAAATGTAATTTTTCAGAATTAATTTTTAGGAGCAAATTTATCTAATAAAAAAAATAAAATAATTATAATAGTGATAGCTAACTTTAATCTCATTTTTTATTGTAATTGATTTGTTGAAAAAATTAAAAAAATTTTCAAAATTTTTAAAACAGCTGACGGCTAACTTCACTGTCATTAAAATATTTTTATTTCAGGATCAGGAATTATTAAGTCTGATCGTGTATTTGAAGCAATGAGTTCTGTTGATCGTGCAAAATACGTAGTTAGAGGAAACCCGTATGTAGATTCACCTCAAGGTATTGGTTATGGTGTGACAATAAGTGCTCCACACATGGTGAGTATTTATGAAACATTATAGTTAGCAGTCACTTGATAATTTTTTATGAAAATGAAGTTAGCCGACGTTTTAAAATTTTTAGAAATTTTTTATTGAAAAAATTTCAATTAAATAATTAAAAAAAAAAATTTCACCTGTAAAAAACTTGAAAAACTATGAGTGTAATTTTTGAGAAATATTTTTTTGGTTGTGATTTAATTAATAAAAAAAAATCAAAAATTTTCAGACGTCTGCTAACTTCAGTGTCATAATTTTTTAATTTTATTTAATAAATAAATTTTTTCTGAAAAAAATTTTTTTTTAAATTGTAATAAAATTAAAAAAAAAAAATGTTATTTTTTTTTTTTTTTTTTTTTTTTTTATTTTTTTATTAAAAAGGCTTTTTGTTTTTTTTTATTTCTACACGAAAAGAAAAAGATGACACTGGATATTATCCCAGATAATACTTAGTGATATCTGTGGTGAAAAAAAAATTCAGATAGTAGCTAAAAAAAATCCAGATTATACTGAGTGATATCTGGATTATACTCATTGTAATCTGGAATTATACTTAGTGTAATATGGGATGATATTCAGTGTCATCTTGTTCTTTCCCTGTACATGTGGAATTTTTTTATTAAAATTTTTTATAAAAATATTAAAAAAATGCTAAAATATCTGTTAATTTAATATTAAAAAATATCATTATAAAGATTAACAATTCAGAAAAACGAAAGGTTATTTTTTAGCACGCTTATGCATTGGAGTATCTCGAGGACAAATTAAAAAATGGAAAACGAGCGCTGGATGTTGGTTCAGGTTCTGGATATTTAACAGCATGCATGGGAACGATGGTTGGTCCTGATGGAGTCGCAGTTGGTATTGATCATATCTCTGAGCTCCAAGCTCTTGCTATACGAAACATCAAAGCTGATAAGCCAGAATTACTTGAAAGTGGTCGAGTAAAATTAATTGGTATGTTTTGATTCTTCACAAGTATTTTCTTAAGTAATTATAATTATAATTATAGTAATCAGGTTGATCAGACCACAAACACAATTTTGACAATTATTTCACGTATTTAAAGTAAACATATTATTAAATAAAAAAAAATTCAATAGAGATTTTTAAAAGCGCGTCAACGTTTCTAATTGTCAACATTGCGTTTGCGGTCTGATCAACCTGATTATTATAATTATGGATTAAGTAATTATTTAATAAAGTTTTATTTTAAATAATTGCTAATAGTTGGAGATGGAAGACAAGGGTATCCAAATGATGCACCGTACGATGCAATTCACGTTGGAGCAGCAGCCAAGGAGACACCATACGCTGTAACTATAATATTTATTTATATTATTTCTTCTTTTAACTAAAATAAATTGTTCTTCATCAAGACAATTTAATTTAATAAAAAAAAAAAAAACGTAAGAGTTAATATTATTTAATTTAATAATAAATAAATTGAATTATTTTCCAGCTGATTGATCAATTAGCACCAGGGGGTCGTTTAATAGTACCAATAGGTCCCGAAGGTGCTGACCAAAAACTCGTACAAATTGATAAAACAATGAATGGAGAAATTCAACAGCGATCGCTCATGGGAGTCGTTTATGTACCTTTGACTGACAAAGAACGACAATGTTCATGAAATAAGTGCTTGCTTCAATAAGTTACTTTATTTTTTTTTTTTTTTTTTTTTTTTTTTTTTTTTTTAATGTTTATGTTGATTAGATGAATGGAGTTCATGTTGCTGATATCCTTCAGCAGACGTGTAACATCGTAGCTCTTTATGCTTATCAATTATCCTTAGGTACCGAGGTGTCGAAAATGACACTAAATAAACGCCTCGGGAGTTTAAGATTCATTTTATCAGTCACAGCATGACCG
Organism: Cotesia vestalis; assembly: GCA_000956155.1. Lineage (NCBI taxonomy): Eukaryota > Metazoa > Arthropoda > Insecta > Hymenoptera > Braconidae > Cotesia > Cotesia vestalis. Next base: position 9,234 of record JZSA01003866.1, on the reverse strand, counting down.
TCAACGGCATAACAATAAAACTGCATTTAAGGTCAAACAGAAACTGGCCATTAAAAAGAAGGTTAACACCTCTGATTGTTTTATAAAAACTATGAAGTACTTTTTCGCGAAAAATTTTAACGATGGAAAACCGGTGCTTACATAATCAGAAAATTTCATTTTCCTACACAAAAAAAAAATTAATTCATTTATGAAAAATATTCTTGCACTAAAAAAAGCACACAGTAAAAAATTTTACGTCAATGCATCAAAAAATTTTATGTTAAATATTTAACACTTTTTTATGTTAATTTAATGCAATAAGTGTCTGTTGTCGATAATTTAATCGTAAAATATTCAAAATATTAAACAATAACTAGTTTCTTAAAATTTGAAAATTTTTTGTTAAATAAAATGATCTTGACATCATCACAGAAAAATTATTTTTTATAAAAAAAAATAATCTACAGCATATAATTATAAATTCATGTAATCTCTAATATTTGTAAACAAAAATTTTTATGTACAAAATTCTCTGATTAATAATTGAAAAATAAATAGATATGTTTTTGAACCAAGTAAAATATTAATCTGATTAAAAAAATGTAGTATTTTGAAATTATAATCAACTACCGAATGAGTTAAAAAGACTGAGTGTATCTGAGAAGATTCTAAGAAGAAAATTTTCAAATTCGTTAGAAATCTGAATTGTTAGAAACTTATGGTTTTATCTACGCTTTAAGATGACTGTATAGCAATTTGTGTTATGACATTTGTAATTTTGTGCGTTTCTTTTCTATTGAAATTTTCTTGATTTCTAAAAAGTATGCATAATTTTTTTGTATTTTTCTTTTTTTTTCATTTCTATGCATAAGTGTAATGCACTTCTATAGAATGTATATCCAGAACTAAATAAATACACAGTAAAAAATTTTGCGTCAAAAAATTTGGTGTTAAAAATTTTTATGTTATAGATTTAAAATTTTTTTGTGTTAATTTAACACAATAAATGTTAAATTTACACATAAAAGTGTTAAATATATTATTAACCCTGTAAATGACTTTGGCTGTTGGGTTTAAATTTTAATAAATAAATATTTAAGGCAAAATTTTTTACTGTGTATACATATTTTTTTATTAAGGCCAAAATTTCAAAATTAATCGTCAAATTTTTGATATTGCGGCAAAAATATTAGACGTATAAAAATTTTTTTAAATAAAAATTTTTCAGCATTTAATTTTATAAAAAAAAACTTTCTTCTATAATTTTTTCGTTTTCCAAACTTTTTTTTTAAATTACTGATTTATTATGAGTCCTAAGAAAAAATTAGAAGACATTTTTTTTATAAAATTAAATGTTGAAAAACTTTTATTAAATAAATTTTTTCATACGACCAATATTTTTGCCTTTATATAAAAAATTTGACATTATTTTTAAATTAATGAAAAAATCCTGGCCACATTTATGACTAATTTTTATTAAATATTTTAGTTGTAATTAAATGACTTCGTATACTATTTAATTATCAAGATAAGACATAAATGGAAAATTAATTAATAATTAAATTTATACTTGGAATTAGAAAATAATACGAAGCATTGATAGAAAATTCTAAATCATGTTTTTTTAATTAAAAAAAAAAAAAAAAAAATCTACTAACCCACAAGAGTATCCCAGATAACAGACGCCCAACATAATCTCCACAGCTGAATGTAAGATAAGTAACAACGGGTACAAAATAAACGTCATTCCAAGCGTGTCCTTGACCGAAACCTTGGCTCTCTATTAACACAGTAACTCCTGGATAGACTGCCATAGTCACGAAGAATACCGAAAACATTGTCAGCCCGTAGGGCAGTATCCTTTTAAATATTCTTCGATAAGATATTTTCGGTTCGTCAATAAAGCTAACTTCGGCGTTGACTGAAAAATTAGGCTCTTCTCTTGGCTTCTGTATCATGTTCAATTTAACAAGTCATTGTTTAATAATAATAAAGCAAAATGTTGTTTATTTGTAGTTTATAAGTCACGGCAGTCACAAAGTGACTGGAGGGTTGCTAATTTTAAATTATAAAAATTAAAAAAAAAATTTTATCTTTAATTTTCATGGAAATTTTTGGAAAATTATTATGTTAATATTTTTAATTATATAAGTACTTATTTTTAAACAGAATTGTCTGACGTCTGTTTATTCTAGTATCATGTTGATAGCAAAAACTATAAACATATTACAGAAAAATAAAAAAAAATTAATATTAAATTTTTTTTTTTAATAAATTGAAATTAATTAAAATAAATTTAATTTGTTTTAGATAACATACCACTAACAGCAGCCAGAAATTGCCGAAATTTTCCTGGCTCTGCTGGAGGTAAAACTTTAGTAACTTCCATTGATTTTTTCGACTTCATTGATAAAACCACAAATTTTTTTTAATTTATTAAAAAAAAAAAAATTGACGTATTAAATTTTTTATACTTTCAAAATAAATTTATTTATATTTAAAATTACTTTAAAAATATTTTTATGATTATAACTAAAAGTCATTTAAAAAAATTTATTATTTTTAAATGAATTAATAAATATAGCTGTTAAATTATTAAGTAACAGTAAGACTTGTTAATGAGATTTTTTAATAACATACTTAAATTTTTTCAATTGTTAAAAATCTAATTATTAAATGACTATCTTTTTATTTCACTCAATTTTTTTTTTTACTATGAAAGATAAAATTTTTACCCGAAACATTAATTTAATTTATTTTCATAAGATCTGCTAATTAATGTAAAAAATAATTAAATGACAAAATAAATTACAATTTTCCTAATTTGACGTATTAAATTTTTTATACTTTCAAAATAAATTTATTTATATTTAAAATTACTTTAAAAATATTTTTATGATTATAACTAAAAGTCATTTAAAAAAATTTATTATTTTTAAATGAATTAATAAATATAGCTGTTAAATTATTAAGTAACAGTAAGACTTGTTAATGAGATTTTTTAATAACATACTTAAATTTTTTCAATTGTTAAAAATCTAATTATTAAATGACTATCTTTTTATTTCACTCAATTTTTTTTTTTACTATGAAAGATAAAATTTTTACCCGAAACATTAATTTAATTTATTTTCATAAGATCTGCTAATTAATGTAAAAAATAATTAAATGACAAAATAAATTACAATTTTCCTAATTTGACGTATTAAATTTTTTATACTTTCAAAATAAATTTATTTATATTTAAAATTACTTTAAAAATATTTTTATGATTATAACTAAAAGTCATTTAAAAAAATTTATTATTTTTAAATGAATTAATAAATATAGCTGTTAAATTATTAAGTAACAGTAAGACTTGTTAATGAGATTTTTTAATAACATACTTAAATTTTTTCAATTGTTAAAAATCTAATTATTAAATGACTATCTTTTTATTTCACTCAATTTTTTTTTTTACTATGAAAGATAAAATTTTTACCCGAAACATTAATTTAATTTATTTTCATAAGATCTGCTAATTAATGTAAAAAATAATTAAATGACAAAATAAATTACAATTTTCCTAATTTGACGTATTAAATTTTTTATACTTTCAAAATAAATTTATTTATATTTAAAATTACTTTAAAAATATTTTTATGATTATAACTAAAAGTCATTTAAAAAAATTTATTATTTTTAAATGAATTATTAAATATAGCTGTTAAATTATTAAGTAACAGTAAGACTTGTTAATGAGATTTTTTAATAACATACTTAAATTTTTTCAATTGTTAAAAATCTAATTATTAAATGACTATCTTTTTATTTCACTCAATTTTTTTTTTTACTATGAAAGATAAAATTTTTACCCGAAACATTAATTTAATTTATTTTCATAAGATCTGCTAATTAATGTAAAAAATAATTAAATGACAAAATAAATTACAATTTTCCTAATTTGACGTATTAAATTTTTTATACTTTCAAAATAAATTTATTTATATTTAAAATTACTTTAAAAATATTTTTATGATCATAACTAAAAATTATTTAAAAAAATTCATTATTTTTTAAATAAATTATTAAATATAACTGCTAAATTATTAAGTAACAGTAAAACTTGCTAATTATTTTTCTAACAAGATTTTTTTAACATACTTAAATTTTTTTTAATTGTTAAAAATTTTATTATTAAATGATTATTTAAAAAATTAATTAGCATGTATATTTTACAGTTAATTAAACAATTAGCACCAGGCGGTCGCATGATCATACCCGTGGTAGCAATGGAAGGATTTCAAAAGTTTCAGGATCTCTTGCAAGTAGACAAACATCAAGATGGATCTATTACTCAAACGAAATTGATGCACGTTTCTTACGTGCCTTTAACAGACCCTACGAGTCAATTACAAAATTAAATAATTAAATATTTTCATTTTTTTTTATATAAAAAATAATTAAACTAGCATGTAGAAAATTTTAATTATTTTATTGTTAAAAAATACTGAAGTATAAATTGTGTTATTAAATTTAAAAGAACTTCGCGAATTGATGAAAAAATTAAATTATAATTAGGAGATAAATTTAATAAATAAATATATTTTATTAAAACAGTAATTTCTGTTTTTCTGACTGTGTATTGAATTTTAGTTATAATATTAAGAAAGTTATTTACTTCCCGACGTATATTGCATCTGCGTATACTTTATAGGAAAGGTCATAGAGATTATCATATTTCATGTGAAACATAGATTGTAAAATTGTATTAATTTATTAATTTTACATTCTATGTTTATAAATATCATGCATTGTTTTAAAAATCTGGACTGATAGACAAATTTTTTAACAATACAAAATTCATCGAGTCCAAGGAACGTTAAACATGTTGATGGTCAACTAATAAAAAATAAATAATCATCGATGAAACAAAGTTTACTTGATGTAAAGGTCATTCAAAATATTTTTAATAGAAATTATCTTACTAACCAATGAAACATCAGCAGAACATGTCATAGAGTAAGAAGGCAAGCTTCAAGCTCAGTAGAATACTGTTTACTTTAATTAAACAGTAAAGTCTTTAGCTTGCAAGCAGTAATAATAATAATAATAATAATAATAATATATTTTGATAAAAAAATTTTTTTTTTGGCAACGCGATATTGTATTGTATTGTATAATAATTTATATAAAAATTACCAAAGTTTGACATAAGAAAAATTGATAATTACAAACATGACACTTGAGTCTGGTAAATCCCGACAATTTCTCGCAGCAATTGTTGGTATGTTTTCATTTTTTATTTTTAAACTAAATGAAATTTGTGATAAAAAAATCTATATTATTAAAAGATTAAGAAATGACCTTGTATCTTGTCAACCATTGACATTTTTAAAGATATAAGCTCATCCTGATGTTACACTCATCAAGACCTTTCATTTGAGTACTCACATCAATTTTTCATATATTTATATATATTATATATATGTATATATGAAAAATATATGAAAATGCATGTGGGTACTCAAATGAAAGCTCTTGAAGTGTGTAACGTCGAGATGAGCTTATATCTTTAAAAACGTCAATAGTTAAGAAAGTACAATGCAATTTAACATAATTAGGAAACGACCTTGTATCTTGTGAAATATTGACATTTTTTAAGATATAAACTCATCCCGACATTACACTCATCAAAACCTTTCATTTGAGTACCCACATAAATTTTTCATATATTTATATATATTATATATATGTATATATGAAAAATATATGAAAATGCATGTGGGTATTCAAATGAAAGCTCTTGAAGTGTGTAGTGTCGGGATGAGCTTATATCTTTAAAAACGTCAATAGTTAAGAAAGTACAATGCAATTTAACATAATTAGGAAACGACCTTGTATCTTGTGAAATATTGACATTTTTTAAGATATAAACTCATCCCGACATTACACTCATCAAAACCTTTCATTTGAGTACCCACATAAATTTTTCATATATTTATATATATTATATATATGTATATATGAAAAATATATGAAAATGCATGTGGGTACTCAAATGAAAGCTCTTGAAGTGTGTAGTGTCGGGATGAGCTTATATCTTTAAAAACGTCAATAGTTAAGAAAGTACAATGCAATTTAACATAATTAGGAAACGACCTTGTATCTTGTGAAATATTGACATTTTTTAAGATATAAACTCATCCCGACATTACACTCATCAAAACCTTTCATTTGAGTACCCACATAAATTTTTCATATATTTATATATATTATATATATGTATATATGAAAAATATATGAAAATGCATGTGGGTATTCAAATGAAAGCTCTTGAAGTGTGTAGTGTCGGGATGAGCTTATATCTTTAAAAACGTCAATAGTTAAGAAAGTACAATGCAATTTAACATAATTAGGAAACGACCTTGTATCTTGTGAAATATTGACATTTTTTAAGATATAAACTCATCCCGACATTACACTCATCAAAACCTTTCATTTGAGTACCCACATAAATTTTTCATATATTTATATATATTATATATATGTATATATGAAAAATATATGAAAATGCATGTGGGTACTCAAATGAAAGCTCTTGAAGTGTGTAGTGTTTTTTTTATAATTTTATATCAATTAAAGTTAGCAGTCATACTTCACCACTTTTCAATTTTATTTAACAAACAAATTTGTCCTAAAAAATTATTTAAAAATAATTGCATTTAAAATTTTTTTTTAAATTACTTTAAAGTCGGTAATAAAGTTTTCATTTTAAGAAATTTACAAAATATTTTGAAGTGACCTCTAGCTGTCAAGTTTTACAAAATAATCACAACAAAGAATCACGATTGCATTAAACAAGATTAAAATAAAAATAAATTAAAAATTAGTGAATGTTTAATTTTTATACTTTTTTAATTGCATTGTATTATTGTTTTTATTAATGGCTTCATTTGGAAGATACAATGGGCGATCTAATCAAGAGCTTGTCAATTACCTTAAACGTAAGTAAATAAATAACTACTATGGTTATTATTTAATAGTACTGAAATTGGAAGACTTCTGATAAATTTTATATTTTTTTTCAACAAATAAATTATAGAAAAAAAAATGATATTTTTAGAAGCTCTGAAAAATTAAGAATGAGATTTTTTAAAGATAATTATTTTTAAAATTGATCCAATATGTTAATATTCTAGAAAATTAAAAAAGTAACAAATGTAATTTTTCAGAATTAATTTTTAGGAGCAAATTTATCTAATAAAAAAAATAAAATAATTATAATAGTGATAGCTAACTTTAATCTCATTTTTTATTGTAATTGATTTGTTGAAAAAATTAAAAAAATTTTCAAAATTTTTAAAACAGCTGACGGCTAACTTCACTGTCATTAAAATATTTTTATTTCAGGATCAGGAATTATTAAGTCTGATCGTGTATTTGAAGCAATGAGTTCTGTTGATCGTGCAAAATACGTAGTTAGAGGAAACCCGTATGTAGATTCACCTCAAGGTATTGGTTATGGTGTGACAATAAGTGCTCCACACATGGTGAGTATTTATGAAACATTAAAGTTAGCAGTCACTTGATAATTTTTTATGAAAATGAAGTTAGCCGACGTTTTAAAATTTTTAGAAATTTTTTATTGAAAAAATTTCAATTAAATAATTAAAAAAAAAAATTTCACCTGTAAAAAACTTGAAAAACTATGAGTGTAATTTTTGAGAAATATTTTTTTGGTTGTGATTTAATTAATAAAAAAAAATCAAAAATTTTCAGACGTCTGCTAACTTCAGTGTCATAATTTTTTAATTTTATTTAATAAATAAATTTTTTCTGAAAAAAATTTTTTTTTTAAATTGTAATAAAATTAAAAAAAAAAAAGTTTTATTTTTTTTTTTTTTTTTTTTTATTAAAAAGGCTTTTTGTTTTTTTTTATTTCTACACGAAAAGAAAAAGATGACACTGGATATTATCCCAGATAATACTTAGTGATATCTGTGGTGAAAAAAAAATTCAGATAGTAGCTAAAAAAAATCCAGATTATACTGAGTGATATCTGGATTATACTCATTGTAATCTGGAATTATACTTAGTGTAATATGGGATGATATTCAGTGTCATCTTGTTCTTTCCCTGTACATGTGGAATTTTTTTATTAAAATTTTTTATAAAAATATTAAAAAAATGCTAAAATATCTGTTAATTTAATATTAAAAAATATCATTATAAAGATTAACAATTCAGAAAAACGAAAGGTTATTTTTTAGCACGCTTATGCATTGGAGTATCTCGAGGACAAATTAAAAAATGGAAAACGAGCGCTGGATGTTGGTTCAGGTTCTGGATATTTAACAGCATGCATGGGAACGATGGTTGGTCCTGATGGAGTCGCAGTTGGTATTGATCATATCTCTGAGCTCCAAGCTCTTGCTATACGAAACATCAAAGCTGATAAGCCAGAATTACTTGAAAGTGGTCGAGTAAAATTAATTGGTATGTTTTGATTCTTCACAAGTATTTTCTTAAGTAATTATAATTATAATTATAGTAATCAGGTTGATCAGACCACAAACACAATTTTGACAATTATTTCACGTATTTAAAGTAAACATATTATTAAATAAAAAAAAATTCAATAGAGATTTTTAAAAACGCGTCAACGTTTCTAATTGTCAACATTGCGTTTGCGGTCTGATCAACCTGATTATTATAATTATGAATTTCCTTGGACCTGATTAAAACAATTATGGATTAAGTAATTATTTAATAAAGTTTTATTTTAAATAATTGCTAATAGTTGGAGATGGAAGACAAGGGTATCCAAATGATGCACCGTACGATGCAATTCACGTTGGAGCAGCAGCCAAGGAGACACCATACGCTGTAACTATAATATTTATTTATATTATTTCTTCTTTTAACTAAAATAAATTGTTCTTCATCAAGACAATTTAATTTAATAAAAAAAAAAAAAACGTAAGAGTTAATATTATTTAATTTAATAATAAATAAATTGAATTATTTTCCAGCTGATTGATCAATTAGCACCAGGGGGTCGTTTAATAGTACCAATAGGTCCCGAAGGTGCTGACCAAAAACTCGTACAAATTGATAAAACAATGAATGGAGAAATTCAACAGCGATCGCTCATGGGAGTCGTTTATGTACCTTTGACTGACAAAGAACGACAATGTTCATGAAATAAGTGCTTGCTTCAATAAGTTACTTTATTTTTTTTTTTTTTTTTTTTTTTTTTTTTTTTTTTAA
>JZSA01003862.1:0-31598 GCA_000956155.1 Cotesia vestalis | reverse complement strand
GTAAAAAAAAAAAAAAAAAAAAATAGTAATAAATAACATGACATATTAAATCAGCAGACGTTTAAAAATTTTTGAAATTTTTTTAACAAGTCAATTATGATAAAAAAAATTTTTTTTTTTTTTTATTTCTACGTGTGGAATTTTTTATAAAATTTTTTTCACAAGAATTTTATTTAAAAAATTAATTAGACGTCTGTTGATCTCAGTATCAATTAAATAACAACAAATAATGATAGAGTTGAGTAAACGGAAAATTAACAGATAAATTAGTGTGAAGAGTAATAGTTATAAACAAGTATTATTTAATAGAGTTAGATCATGTAAACAATTGATTCATAATGTTTCCTATTATTATATGATTGATCTCTTGTCCATGTTAATTAAATTGTTCAATCTTCTTATTATATATTATCCTTAAACTGTTGTTGAATATGTAAGATATAAACATTGAATGACAGTTGCACAACAAGAGTTGGTTACTCTTATGTAACTGTTTGAGAGTAAGCCCACGAGGGTATATCCGAGGTAGGTATAAATAGAAAAACTTGATTATGCAGGCCCCCGCGTATTTACTCGGTTGTGTTACGCATTTACCTGTTCATCATCAGAATATAATGCATTCATATTCATCTTGCTTCTTTAGAAGATCTATTAGTATAACTATTGGGTATTTATACACTTCCTTATTACGTATTCTCATTATATTATATATTTACAATTATAAATCGATTTTTTAAACTCGTCTTATGATATAGGAAAATAATTGTTTTTGTATTTATTTCTATTATACATTTAGGTGTCCTTGATATTTATTTTCGACTAGTATTTTATTAATAATTGCTTGGTTTAAGCTCTGCATTTAAATAAAAAATTATTTCTAAATTATTTTTGCTGCTAATTAACGAAAAGTAAATGAGTTATTTGAAAAAATTAAAAATAAATAGCGTGAATTTATGATTAAAGTAAAATAATACAAAACAAAAGATAGGAGAGCAAGAGATAAATATTTCAGTGTTTGTTAAAGTTCAGAAGCTCATTACTTGTGAGTTTATAGTCTAGAAATGTACCGAGGCGAATAATTAGCCGTGTATAAAATGAAGTTTTCCCTTATAGTTAGCGAAATTTTCATTCCTTGTACGTTTGAATCAACTGTACGGGGAAAATGAGATTTGTAACTTGAGCGGTTAACTTTGAATTATTTTATAAAATTGTTTAATTATTACATTAATTTACATTCACTGTAAAAAGCACAAAAATAATTTTTTATTTCTATTCTTAAAGTAAATATATTTACTTGAGTATTTAATATTTAATATCAAAAGAAATTATTAAGATAAGATACATTTTCATCTTCTCTTGTCGTCATCTTTAATTGAGCGAATAATACCTTCGTCAACTGGCGGAACCAACTTGGAAATTTGCCAGATGGTGTAGCTCTTAACAGGTGTTTATTCATACATTTTACTACATTTCTTAATTATTAGTACTGCGTCAATTTTTGCTTTTATTTTTCCCTTCTTCAGGAATTATTGACTGCATTTGGCTTTTATAATTTTTATGGTGTCAAAAATTGTAGGTCAGTAGTTCAAAATTTTATAAATTGTCAATAAAAAAGTTGAAAGTGTCTCGGACTTTAAATTCTAGCTTTATAGTATAATGACTGATGACTATAAAGAAAGTTTTAAAATAAAGTAATAATTTTTCACGATTTGCCCCTAAGATAATCGACCCTTCATGCGGGAATTTTTAATAAAAAAAAAAAAAACGCAGTTTGTCTACCGGAAAAAATTTACAATTCAATTCGATACTTGTCTATAAATATATAATATTATTATAAATATCGATCTAACCTCTTATCGTGCTTGAATATCTAAATGCTTTTTTATATGGAAAAAGTACTTTTTATACCAATTTATCATGCTATATAAACTGCGGAAACTTGAAACGAATAGCACAATACACTTGGAATGTAAATAATCGTAAATTTAAATTATAAACTAATAAATTGAAGGATCTTAAAAATAATGAAAAAAAAAATTGAAATGACTTGTAAGATGTATTTATTCTGATGAGTAGTAAGGTCAGTGATACGTCCGACAATGTACGTTTCTATTACACGTAACATTTTATTAGTGTAGGTTACATAACGAGTTGTGATAGTCAAGTATGATAACGATAAAATAATAGTAATTGCATCGGAAAATGTCGAAGGTTATCAGAGTATTTTTACTGGCAACACGTGTTTAATTTGAAGAAAAAAATAATTATAATAATCAAGGCCGACTTTTAACACACTAAGAAATGTTTCGTGCACTTAATAATGTAAATAAATGCTAATATTTTCCGTCTTACCTTTGGATATATTTATAAAATTATTGACGAGTAGTTAATTAAGTAACTAATCTTTACTTTGTTGAATAATAAACATAAGATTAATTTTTTTTTGTCTATAATTGTTTCATAAGTACTTTCATAATATTTAATTTTAGAAAATTTTTCAAATTTCTTGAGGGCACGCAAGAAGTCAAGCGGCTGTTTGCTTCGAAAAAATATCGGTATTTATAAAAAATACATCAGAAAACTGCTAACACTCGATAAACTTGGCTCTCGGTTACAAAAAAAGGGAAAATTCACCCTCCGCCGAGGATTCGATCGATATTGTAGCCTTTAGCTTGATTAATAGAATCATTTTGCCACGTGCTTCTTTTTTATTTATAAACTTTGACAGCTTTCAGCGGAGAAAATTCAATCTTTTTTTTCTTCGTAATAAAATCTTTCTACACACTGTCGAGTTGTCTCAATTTTTTCTGGAAAAAATTCCTCGATTTATTTTTTACTTTTGTGATCGATTTATTTTTTTGAGTTAAACTTTTTAATTGAAATTTAATTAAAGCACGCCAATTATGTTATTATGCTGATTAATAACAATTAATCATTTATAAGTGATCAATTTAAAATGACTTTATTGTTATCTCTGTAGTAATAACGTGTCGATACAATTACGTGAATGGTATTTAAAAAAATTAATAATACAATTTTTTTTTTAATTAGTTTGATTTAAAATTTGAGTCATCAATTAAAGTGCGATAAGTTTTTGATAATGATTTGAAAAGTAAGAAGTAAAAAAACATCTTTATTTATTTTCATATTATCCTCAAATTCGGTCACTTTAAAGCATTAACCTTGACAAAAAAAATTAACTTTAATTGTTAATTAAAATTGTATATAAAAAAACAGCTCTGCATTAAGAGAATTATTTTTTGATACCATGCGTATTAAAAGAGAACAAAAAATATTTAATGATATCTAAGTGGAAATAGTACAGGGTAGGATTTGTATAACGATCAATATAATAACCCTGAGGCTATTACAGTTACTAGCATAAAATCGTAAAATACCTTCGTGATAAAAATCAAAAAGACATTTCGCTGAATTAGTTATATATTTTTATTGGCCTTTAACATATTTTTTACAACATTTTAAGCTTTCAAACTCAGTGTTTATTTATGAACTGTATATTTATCCACGCCTTAGTAAGTAAATAAAATTAGTTCAAAAATAAACAAAACTCAGTGATATAGATTTACCGTGACAGTAATAAAATTAAAAAAAAAAAAAAAAAGTTTTATCAAATTCAAATTCACTTTTTTTTTATCAACATTTAAATTTTTTCCTCCCTCTCACCCCTTGATACTATCCTGCAAAATGTGCTGGTGTTCCCATAGCAGCATTGACCGCTTCTATTAATATACCACTCTATTATGCTCTATATACTTATAACTACGACTATACTGCCCCTTTTCTACCCTTGTCGAGCTCACTTTTGCTCTTGACGTGACGCGGAACGGTTTTTAAGTCAACTCGTTGTTCACTTCATGAACGGAAATTGAAATTATTCAATCTCTGAATAAAAAAAAAAATCGATTATTAAATCAAAGCATTTTAATCAAAATTATAAATAAACTTAAATTATTAAACGCTTCATCGATCGATTCTTAGAAATTCTTCCTTCCGTAGAATAATAAAGTAGAAAAATAATATTAAGTTAAGGGAAAGTTTTACAAGTTTATAACTTTTGATCCTTATGGTCAAGGTAAAAGTTTTATGCTCGACAAATTAGAACACGCATACTTTGCGTCTGACTGAAATAATATGAAGGAAATAGTCTTGAGTTATGCTACACTTTAAATAGTTTAATTAAAATTTTTTCCGCGTACCTATGAAATTTTTTTTATCATAAATTTATATGAAAAAAATTTTTTTTAACAAATAAATAAATAATAATAATATGAACTAAAAAAACTCTGATTAATACTTGACTTTCCCATTTACCGTGTTTAAACTTAAACTAAGTCATTAAAAATTAAATAATAAATTCAGAAGCCTTTTGAAAATAATTAATCTCTACGAAAAGCTAAAAGTACTCGTATTAATTTTTAATCTTTATTGGTAAAACTTTTCCAAAAGCTATAGTTTAAATATTTGAATAATTTTAAATGTATAAAATTTATTGAAATGCCATTTCAAAAATATAAATTATAATTAAAAATAATTAACCAGTATTGATACTGATGTTGATAATAAAATTACAATGTTTGTGTCATAGCAACGTGGTAATAAAATTACGACACTATTATGCTCTATTATTAGAAAATGAGGATTCACAGTCGCCGCGCCGACTGCAAGAGACGAGAATCTAGTCTCTCAGGTCACGATAAACGAGTTCCTTTATTGAGAATGTTAAGATACATATCGCGCTTATCTTCTCTCTTCCTAGTCTATTAATATTGCCGTTTAATTAAATTTATTTTATATTTATCATGTTCTTATCTCGCAAATAAGTTAATGCATATAATATATATTAGAACTTGATGTTAATTTTTTTTCATTATACAAAGTACAAGGGTACGTATTAATAATCACAAGTATATATTAGAATTATTTATTGCCTAACAGATATTGATTCTTAAAAATTTTTTAAATAATAATTCTTTAATGTTATCTTTTTACAAATATTTAACGATAAAATACTCACTTAAAAAATAAATTGAAACTTATTTTTGTCTTAAATTTTTATTTACAACATGTGCTGTATTCATGTGAAGTTTTACTACAATTTATCATTAATGTAAACAATCCGACACTTGCCATATTGAAGTTGTGAATTTAATGTAATATAACTTTAAATTATACGATGAAATAAAAATTTATAGCTTGAAGTAAAGAGAATTTCTCTCAAATTATAAAAATAATCAATATTTTTAATCTCATACAATATTTTAAAAATTAATTACAATAATAGTAATTAAAAGTTGATTTAGTATGAATTTGAAAATAGATAAAAAAATTTAACAAATTAATATTTGTTAAAAGCATATAAATGTTTTACCTTGACTGTGAAAGTTACTTCAGAAATAAATGATTATATTATAATTATTTGTTTAAATGTTTAAGATATTTGGTTAATAGTGATCATTAATCACGTACCTTGGCTAAATATTAATCATTAATTTAAGTGACTTACGCCTACTCTAGATTTTCTATCAGTAGAAATATTAAAATACATAAAAGCGTGTACAAAATAGTACGAGCCTTGAGAATATTTTTGGCAAGCTTATTTATTTTCGTAGTTGCTGTTTTCCAAGAATCACCAATTGGCTGACTAAATTTCTTTGAGTTTAAAAGCTCTCACTAGTCTATTACATTCTTCATATTTTTATTTTTTTTCTTACATGATCAAATGTCACTCTATATATAATTTTAAAAAAAATTGTTCCTATACAATACAATACAAGTCGCGTTTATTAAATTTGAATCCTTAAAAAATTCGCGTTATTAAAAAAAAAAAAAATAAATATCGGTAAAACAATATTAAAATATCTCGAGATTTGTTACGCTGACATTAATACGATAAAAATATCCTATACAGCATGATATAATATCCCGAGAGAACTTTTATCAGCGAGATACTGTTTCGACAGCTGAATAGAAGAGGATGAATAAATAAGAGATGAGACAAGACACACAGGAAGTTTTATAACACGTATCACGACAATAAAGACTATATTATATATTTATGAAATAAAATATGACACAATACAGTCTTAGGGGTAAAATTATTGTGTCTTGAGAGACATTAAGGGAAAATATATAACAACAAGATGATAAAATATAAGGTATACTTATAGCTTGAATCTATTCGAGTCCTGGCTCTGGTATAATGCCAATTCTATTTTCTCATGCGAAGGCGGGTACTCATTGTGCTGCGCTAATTTTGTTGTATGTTAGTGTATTGCTGTTTAATACTATAGTGGGTGACAACTGATGGGTTTTTATTGCTAAACACACCCTCTATTATTTTTTTCTTTTATTTTTCTTTACTATGCTCTTTTATTGATTTTCCAAAAATACATTTCACTTATTTATTTATTTGTATAGTCTAATACGCTGAATTATTATTATTTTTATAACGATAAATAGTGGAAAAAAATATTACTGAGCTTTAAAAATTAATTAAAAAAATTACGAGTAATTTTTCAGAGAATAAATAGTTAGAAAAAAAATATATAATTAGGAAAAAAAATTATGCTAATTAATGAAAATAATTGTATAAGTGTTAAAACACTTTGAATGACACGAGCATTGAATAATAAAACATAAATATTAATTATCCAGGTAAACATAAATAATGATATATTATTTATACAGTATGACATAAAGCAGAGCTTTTAGTAACTGGCAATTACTGCAGTACTGGTCGAATAAAAAATTTGGCACAGTTAGACAACGAAATAAACTCACAGAAGCCATGCCACAATATCATTTCTAGCATATGCGTTCTGCCAAATTTCGGGGTTAACTGACAGGTTGTTTTACTCTGTTTTATCTGCCAATCATCCGCATTGCGATTTTTTCCGGCAATGAGCTAGGTTTCTACTCCCCTAATTAAACGTCAGTCCACAATTACCATCAATATGTTCAATGTAATTTATATTACAGCGGTTAAGTCTGATGATAAGAAATATTCAACCCCAAATCTAAGCTCTTTAAAAAATAGGATTGCGCAAGTAAATACACTTGAATAATTACCCTACATAAGCCACTGCAATTTCTCAAAGATTTGTTAGCAAAGACTCCCCAGACTATTTCCGAGCCAATTATTGACATAAGACGCCTGAGGCTTATAAGGGTTTAGAGAGACTTTCCCTTTTATTATTAAATTTTGTCAGTGTTTCTAAACTTTAGCTTTAAAAATAAGACTGGAGGCAACAAAAATACATTTTAAGCACTCACTTAATCGAATTTGAGCAACAATAAAATCAATAATCGGCTCAGATAAATAAAAGACAAGGATATAGTGTATGTGATAGTTCTTGTTTTTATAGTAAAGGTCATTAGGAAGAAGTATAAAAAGTATTATGTTTAAAAATAGAAAGTCGATAAGAGAAGCAAAAAGAGGAGATCCAATAAGATGACTCGCGAACTCTATTTATAGTAAAACCACCCTTTCAAATCTCCTTACCCCTCATCCCACGAAAATCTCTCGAGTTATAAATAGAACTCGACCCCGCGCTTACGTGCGATTCTAGCTTCATCAACCTCGGTGGCAACCAGCCGGTGGTAGAATCTGACGCATTTACAGCGCAATTCCACACTCATACTCAGATTCATATGTCTGTATGTGTGTATTATATTAACCGACGACTACCTCGATGGATTTCAATTTTACATGCAAATAGACGAGAGGAAAGAGAATTTAAAAGATATAACATAAGTTAATTGACAACTTGTTCTGATGGATCTGGGTGTAATCAAATTTAATTGAGCTTCAGCATATACAATTACTCCGCTGATACAAACGAATTCGAAACTTAATTACAGTTCTGCCAAGTCTTGATCTCAATAAAGTAATTTTTTTTTCTTTATTTTTTTTTGTTATTGTGATTATTTATTATAAATAATTTGATGAATGGTTTTACGGTAATTGACAAATTGATGTCGTTAGGAAGAAAGCCAAAATAGAGATTATTAAATTTATGACAGTAATAACAGATGTAATTGAGTGGCGTAAATACCTGTAAGATTAATAGTACCTTTTGATTAAAGTTTGTGTGAAAGAGAAAGAAGGAAGGAGAATATGTGTCGAGGAAATTGAGTCACCTGAGTCAGCTCGTAATCTCCGGTGGTTTCATCCCACGCGGATTGCTTTTGTACTTGTCATCGTTGTCTTTGTACTCTTGTTGCTCGGGCGGGTTGTAACAAGGGTCTTCGACGTGCTGAACTCTGAGTCAGAAAATGGCGCCATACTGACACGAGGCGCCACTATATACTTACTTGAGACTTTTAGGTTTTTAATTCTTTTTTTTTTTTCTACTTTTAATTTTTGCTGGTTGAAACAACTTGGATTTGACAAGTCTCCAGACGACTAGACAGTTTAGGCTATCAATTAAAAGTCACGTTTTTATTTTTGTCTCACTTTTCGTTATTTCTC
Source organism: Cotesia vestalis (assembly GCA_000956155.1). Taxonomy (NCBI): domain Eukaryota; kingdom Metazoa; phylum Arthropoda; class Insecta; order Hymenoptera; family Braconidae; genus Cotesia; species Cotesia vestalis. Next base: position 23,107 of record JZSA01003862.1, on the reverse strand, counting down.
GTGCTTGTAGTTCATGTAATTAAATTGTAGCTTTTAATTTTGAGTTATACTACTAGCACTAGTTAATTCAGTTTAAAATTTAAGCATTATTATTCATTTATTTTTTTTATTATAATTTAGTGATCTGACCTTGGCATAAATAAAATATCTATCGACCTTTTAAGGATTCGTGAGATTGTAAATTATTATATAAAAAAAATTTAAACCTTCTAATAGATTTTTAAACATTATTTAAAATTATCCTGAAGTTTTTACGCGAAAAAAATTTCTCAAAATTGATGGACATAAATTTTATAAATTAAATGAATTTAGTATATTTTTTATACAGATTTCACGAGTTGAAACAAGAATAAATTTTCGCTACCCTCTTTCTATTCCCATCAAGAACAATTTATCAAATAGACTCAGACAAAAATAATTGCGAGAAAACAACCTGCTACTGTATCCACACTATCGATCTCTGGGAAATAATATTGGTCAAATAAGCATTTTTATAAATTTTACGAGTTTAACTGAGACAAGTTGACGCTAGAAATAATGTGTCGACAATTTATACGATGTTTACTTGGTTTTTTGCTCATCCGCGATTTAACTGGCGCCGAATATATTTTTGGAATTAATATTAATTACTCGTCACTCAGGATTACTCATGCCCATTTTTTTAAGAACCAGATCCATATTAAAACATATCGCATAATTACTTGATACTCTAATAAATACTACTAAAATTTTCTCTTGAATATCGAACGAGGAGAGGATGAGTTCAGTGAAGTATTTATTATATTGTGACATTTAAAATGTTATGATAATAAAACTGGGATAAACTTGAGGCTGTACCTGTCAATAAATAAAAAAAAAAAAAAAAAAAAAAAAAAAAAAAAAAAAAATAAAAAAAAAAAAAGTTAGTAAACATGAAATAAATACACCCTGTTAGGATCACATGTTTACATCTTGTAAAAATACTGATTTTAAATCCATCTCAAAGAAAGCATTTGAGCTTACATGAAATATGTTGCTTCTCTGAGGCAAGTGGCACTATTAATACTCAAATGTTCTTTCTCTCTGTGAAGTCAAGTTCATGACAACCTCCCCTTTATACTTTGGTGCTGATGTCTCATCTGGTATGAGCTAGTTGAGTCACTCTAATTTTCGCGGCTCGTAATATTTAAGCGCGACATTAAATAATCAAAAGCCATCAGATTTTACTCTGGCTTTCAATCATCTTTTATTTGAGCTACTCTTTTGAAATAATTATTTAAGTGTCTCGGCTTTTTTGGGTGGTTAAAAAAATTTTTAAACCAAAAAATAACAATAAAATTTCTTTTGTTACCGATCAAATTTATAATGTTAAATTAATATGTGTAAATCGTATAAAGCTTACAGTTTCAGAAGCAATTTAAATTTAAAATTTCTACTAAATGTTAAAAAAATGATTGGAATAGTTATTATGAAGCTGAGTTCCATTTAACGTGACCTCAAATGACCTAGATTTCAAAGGAGACACATAAAGTAATAAAACGTTTTAATCGTATTTGCATACTATAAATAAAGATTAGTATTTACCATTTTTTATATTTTTTTTTTTTTTCATTTTATTTCTTCAAGTTATTTTTATGTAATATATATTTTAATTAAAATAGTTTAATTTTTACTTTTTTAAATAGTTTGAAATCTCTTTTATATTTTGAGGCTTAAAAATTTTTCTAAATGTAAATTTTTTTACTTATTAAAATATTCATTATATAACAAACAATATATTAAATTTATTATCTAGTGAAGATTTTATTCAAATCTGTAGAAAAGAATCAAACCTGAATTTCATCGTCACAAACATCAGTGAATATTAATGCTTGTTTTTACACGTGCAGACGTTTATTTTTGTCTGTATTTTTAGATCCGATATTTTCGAACGGGTCGTCACTATTTTTGAAATATTCTTTAGAGTGTTATAGTGTCTACATATACAAATATACATTTTTAATATCTATCTATACACACATCAATTTTGCTAAAACTTAAAAATTTTAATACGAAAAAAAAAAAATAGTTTTACTATTAAGTAAAAGCACAATTACATATAAATTTTTTAGAAGCATTAGAAAAATTTTTTCTTACACGTTAAACGACTTGGTACAAAAACTCACCCTTATTTTTCATAAAAGTGAGTCTCGCATAATTTTTTTATTTTGTTTTTTTCTAAAAGAGTACAAAGTATTTTTACCACGACCTCACGCTGAGAGCAGACGTCTTTTAATGCATTTATAATAATTTTTTTTTTTTTTTTTAGTAAAGAATACAATTTTTTATAAAACTATTTTAAGCTCGGCAAAAAATTTAAGCGATTTAGATGTATTTAAACGTACATATCCTAAAAATACGACAGGATAAAAATAAAAAATCAATAACATCTTTCAATACAAATCTAATAACATTAATTATGTAATATAAATTAAAAATAAATATAGCAACAGCAAGCTTATTTTAATACTTTATTATTATCAACAACGTAACACCGTTGTGATAATTGTAGTACATCAACGTACCGGTTTTGCAACTTATTTAGTTAGTTAATTAAAATTGACTAAAATAGTCTTACATAGTATCCTTTAAATAAGTATAGTAGATACGTAACGAAATAAAGTCGTAATTATCTGACGATGTTTTAAATTTAAAATAGATCTATCTAAATTTATTTTAAAACTATACAATCATTCTTATACATCTAAGATATAAATAAATTTATAATTATATAAACTATGCTAGTATACTCTTAAAAAAAAAAAAACTCTTGACTTAATATTAACCTGAAAAGTTATAAATAATTTATAAAGTTATATTTATATTTTTTTGTCCAGTATTTTTAATTATTTATACCCTAAAAATCCTTTAATTAATTTACCCGACGCTGAACTGCTGAGAAAACATAAAAAAAAAAAAAAGAAACAATTAAACCAAAAAAAGGTAAATAAATAATATATATCGTCGTTTATAAGGATTGAAAGATGAAAATAAATTGCTACAGGTAAATTGTATGTTAAAAATAAATCCAATTTATCGAGCGATTTATAAATAGTCTTAATGTGTGTACAAACTGTTTGAGTGAAAAAATTAATGGTGGTTTTTAAAAATAACTTTTTCAACACTATCATATCGTCTTTAGACAATGTAATGCAATATAATATCGTACATTGTGGTGGGAAAAGCGAAAAGGGGAACGAATGTATTGTCTGTCTACCCCAACTTATATTGCAGTACTTAATTCTCGTTTTTTAAAAGTGTCTCAGCCGACTTCGCAGAACGTAAATAAATTGTAGACTAAAGTATAAATGGGAGCTTCGGCAATGCCATGAAAAGCAGATCAATGAGGGGGCGTTTTAAGGGTGTTCATTCTACGTAGGCGTAATTGTCCGTTGGTTAGCGTGAGCAAAAGCATCGAGTTAGCAGTCTATTTTTATCCGGTATGTTATAATAACCAAGACAAGGGTTTTATTGTCCTTGTTTACTTTTTTATCGGTCTTCCTTTTCTGTTTAATGGCGTCCAACGTATATAACAACTAACAGCACGTAATCATTAATTAATAAGCTACCTTGTAAGTATTTGTTAACTGCTTGGTAATTATTTAATAGATTTTAAAACTCAATGCTGCATAACGCTTATGAATGTACTATTGTACTCCTCTTTATCCATGTCTTGTGATGATAAATTAACTTCCGGTCTAATGATCTCGGATACGCAAACGTCCCACGGACTTTTCGATAAACATTTTTTTAATCCGGTGTTTTAGTTTTTTTTTTTTTATTTAATTATTTATTTATTTATTTTTTTTTTTAAATATTCGAGCACTTGTGGTTGATTCTAATCAAGAGTATTTATTTATAATTGAACAATTAGCAAATAAACACGGCAAGTTTATTATGTTGCTGAGAACAGAGAACACGGACGGTAATATGACTACGTCAAGATTAATTTAATTTATTGATTTTGACAATTATTAATTTTATACTTTAAGATTATTAAAATAAAATTTAATTTTCTTTCGTTAAAAAATTTCTCGGAATTCTTGCGGAATAATTGTTAAAAAAAAAAAAATGACATTTGACGTTTGACATTCACAAAAATAGTTGAATTGCATTTTTCCGCTGAATGTTACTTATAAAACTGATAAATAGTAAACATGTTTGTCATATTGAATTTCTACTGGATCAATTTTCATCAGAATCTATTGTCCTCAGAGTCACATTTATTATTTTGCAAAAACAAAAAAAAATGTAGATATTGGGTGGATAAAAAAAAATACATTGTTTGGTTACTATATATAGGGAAAAAAGCAATTTTTTTTCTATTTATAAAAAATAAATTACATCAATAATAATCAAGATTGCAAAAGTATTTTTGGAAATTATTTTTTTACGTTGAAAAATTTGATTTGATGAAATCGCAAAGTGTGATTAATCTCTGGTGAATTTTGGCCGTGGTGACTCAATAAAAACGGTGATAAAAATATATAAATGCCCGATAACATAAAGAACAAATAAAAATGTCCTTATCGATAGCTATTTGACCCACATTGTTTCGATTCAATCTTACAATTATATTAATATAGTTTGTATTAATAAATAATAAAAACTAATAATAGATTACGAGTAAGTTAACCAAAAAAAAATGTATAAATAGTTTTTTCATGGAAATTTACTGCCGCAAATTTTTTTTATTGATCACAGTATTTTGAATTCTATTTATAAATATCTACTATCACTAAAATCAATTATTGTTGCCTCCAATAAAGTCCAAAAATAAACCCTCAAAAAATAATAATCAGATAAACGCTTACTCGGAAAAAACAATAACAAGGTAATTAACACAGATTAAAGAAAAAAAAATAATAACCATCCATTACATTATTGTGATTAAAATTTATATTATCAAAATTACAACATATACAAGTGGAATTTTTTCGGCCTCCAATTTTTGTTTCCTTATTAGTGTCGTTGAATATTAGATATTATTAACGAGTTTTTATATATTTATATAATTAAATTTTTTAATTTTTATGTTAGTGCATCATCAGCCATTAGAACGGTCTTTACAACAATTAGTTTATTATAATTTTAAATTTAAAAAATTTTTTGAGCCTTAAAAATTGTTACGAAAAACTCCAAAAAAATGCTCAATAATTTTTGAACTCTAAAAAAATTTTTTTTCATACTAAATCATAATTTTTGAGTACCTAATTTATGTTGGCGCGTAAATTTTGAATTTTGCAGTAAAAATTCCTTCTTTTTTATATTTTCCATTTGTTTATAAATTTTTAGTGTTCTGAATTAACTAAAAAAATTAATTTAGTTTCAATTAAAGTTTAACAATTAATTTTTCATTGATTACCAGAAAAAAATAAATTAACAGGGCAGCGATCGAATCTTAAATTAAAAAAAGGAAAAAAAATCGGACAAACTGAACATATATAGCTGCGCTTTAATAAAATATGTCTGAGATAATATATCCAGCATTCGGTACAGTGTCCTCTGTATACTCATTTAACCACTTGCACACCATAGCACGTACCCGACCTGATTGTAAACGACAGAACTACTGTACAGTACCATTACCATTACATACATTACATACCGGCGTAACGGAGTGGAAAGAGGTAAGAGGTAAGCGGCAGGATTATATAGCTATACTATTATATAGATCCATGCAATACACACTGATAGCACACAGACGAAGTAACAACGTGGATGCAACAATGCGAAAGATCTAAAAATAAAGTTGAAAGTTGCTAACCGCGTCCGTTTGGTGGCGCTCTGGTCGGCGCGGCGCGAAAGTTCTACAAGACAGAAACGACTCCTCAGTTCTTGTTCGTCACGCGTATGAAAACGTTCATATTTACGATTCATTAGTGTGCCATTTGTAATTATCGTTATGGATTTTTATTACTAATAGTAATTATAACTATCATTAATATCAATAATAATAATAACAATAATAACATCCGTTATCTCCTGACAATTGGTTGTACGATTAATTATTATATTGATCACTACTCCGATCTGTTTTATTGGTCTTTAATCGATAAATAATAGCCAAGGCAATAAAAAAGTATAGAAAAAAATTTGTTGAAAAATTTTTTTAGCTTTTAACACAGAAATCTCAATTCTCCGGTGAATTTGTGTAAGTGATAACACCGTGTGATGTACAAGCGTTATCTCATTGTCGCGTGTATCTGTTGATATAAGTGTGTTACATATATTTATATGTATATAAATATAACAACTGATGACAGTTTTGTTGGTCAAGACAGTTTGCAATCGTGTGATCTAGTCGCTAATTGGGCTCCTATGTCCCAAGTGATATTTTTTAGTTTTATTTATTAACTAAAAATACAAATATAAATTAATTTTATTGGTTTATAAAACTTTTCACTCATTTTTTTTTATCTAAAACGCTGATTGGCTATAGTTTCTGTTCATCTCAGTGAGATTTATGTTTATTTACTCGGATGTTGTGTGACTTTTTTTTTTAGATCAAGACCAGAGTCCAAGGTAAAATTTCCCTCGTTTTAATATATAAATGACGTTTATTTATTAACATACTCGAGCTGTAACATCATCTTTTAATTCTTCAGAGTATCTCAAGTCTTTAGGAGAGTAATTTTATGATGTGGGACTTGCGCAAACATTTGTTCTTAAAATTCGTCTTATAAATGAAAAAATTCAGCAGTAATTAAAAAAAAATTTTTTTAGCATATAATTTTTCTTCAAAATTAAATTTCTAAATTTTTTGAGTGTCCAATGTTAGTAATATTATTTTTCGAACATTTTAGACACTCCATTTTATCTATTTTAATTTAATACTCGCATATAAATTACGCCGTTAGATGTTCGATAAAATTTTCCGATAAGTGACTATAATTTATCAGTTAATAAAAAATATGAAGCACTAAAATTTAAATACATAAACTCTAGGTGGAAAAAAAAACACTTAAAATTATTTTCTTGATATTTTGTTGAATAAACAAGCAAAAGTTAAACATTTCATATTAATATTGTAACAAAAAATTAAAATATCATTTATTTATTGAAGACACTTATTAGATTTAAGCATTTTTCGTTTGAAATTGCCCGGTAGTTATAGTTTCTTTGGAACTGTGTTAATTCGCTACAAGTTTTACAGCGTACATTGTTAGGGGGAAAACCTATAGGTCATGAGGAGTAAGAAAAAATATGAGAATAAAGTATTAGTATGTAATATAAAAAGAGTAGGCGAATCAAAGTGCACACGGGGTCGACGTTCCCGGGGCTCGTGCGACCTCGCTTAACGTCGTCGGTGGGTCGTTAAAACGGACCGAGGGAAATGGCTTCGTCGCGAACACCTGTTGTGCGGATTGCCGAGGACGCGGTGTCGACGGCTCGTAATTTTGATCGTTGACAATATTCACCGTGACGCCACTAATGGGTGCCCATGCCTTCGCCTTTTTTTCATACCGTACTGAATACATTTGCTCCTTATTTTGTATCTATTTTTTTTTTTTTTTTTTTTTTATTAATCCATAATTAATTGGTTATTTTTATTTTCATTAATGTAATAATAACTTTACGGTTTGTATTCAAGAAAATTTTTTGCTCCTTTTTTTTCTTGTTGACATGATAATTTTTTAATTACCTGATGACTGGAATTGAGAGTAATTTTTAGAGTTTAAATCCATATTTATAAACAGTACATATAAGTAGTTGAATAAATTATTCCTCAAGTTCTTAAGACCAATAAAAATTTTTTTTTGGAGTATAACTTGCATTTCAAGTAAAGAAATTTTAGTTAAAATGTTTCAATTAAATGTAAAACAGTAAAAAAAATTAAAAGTCTAAATGGAGTAATGTAAAATTTTATTATTTTATTTAATTATAAATATTGGTAACATTATAAATAAAAATAAATATTAGTCGAAAAATTAATTCGATTTAAGTATTTATTTATTTTTTGAGTGCTTTTATACGAACACATCTTTGATATACTGTCAATAGGTCGATAAAGGATTGAGGATTAATCATAATAAATATACGTTATCATTTTTTAAAGCAATATAAAAAATTTAAAGTTTAAATATAATAAATTACAAACTCGACTTGAGCAAAAAAAAAAATGAATTAAAACTTTTTCTTGATTTAAGTAAATTTTACTCAATTCAAAAATTTTTCTCTCGAATCAAGTCAATTTTTTTTATATCAATGTAGTAATATATATCCATTCACATTAGCCCAAGATAAAAAGTATTAAAATACGGAAATGTAAATAATAAGTATGTGTTAAATGAGCGTATGGTATGTGTAAAAGATAGCAAGTTTTATAGTATTGTATGATTCCTTCTACTTGGAGTTTACTTGATTTAACGCTCGACGAACATTTCGATATCGATTCGGTCACGCGCATTTATGATGTACATGCATAATTCTGTACCCAGCCAAAGCTATTCTATTATACCTACTGTATATCGTTCTTTGACCCATAGTCTTTTCACTTTTTTTTCTCAATTTGTTTGATACAAAGGCTTTTGTTCGTATAACAAGTCGATACTTTTTAGATAAAGAACAAAAACCAGTCATTTATGGACGATAAATAAAACACAGATTAATTTACCGATGAATAAATTAGTGGATAGGTAAATGAAAGACTCAACCTGACCGAACCGTTGGAAATTATTTACAGATTAATTAAACTTTAAAAATCGATTATACGACCACAGTCGCAGTTATATATTTATTTATTAATTATCTCACGCCAAATTTTAACACAAAATTGACTTTATATACCAAAGAAAAATAAACATAAAAATCTAAATATCAATCGTAATAAACGAACGAATGTAAAAAATTTCTCGTTATTTTTCATTGATTTTTTAAAATTAAAAATATTTGTATACATACATACATATTTAACTTTTATCTTTGAATATGTGGCTAAAATCTCGTACAAGTCCTTGGATTTCGATTTCACTTTTATCGCGTTAATAAATCTAGTTATAGATATAAATAGAAATTTATATTTTATAATATATTTTTTAGCAATAAATATATAAAGTTTTATTTAGAGAAATTTATTTATAAGTTTTCACAATGAATATATTAACATCTGGATTTTTTTTTTTTTTTTTTTAGTTCATAATATTTCGTGATCCCAGTATCGTTTCTTAAACTTTTTAGTTTTGTTTTTGTTTCTGTTTCGGTTTTATTTTTTTCCTCTTCCTCGTATTCTTTTGCACAACAAGTCAACGAGTAAAGGAACGTCCGGGCGGTGAATACGGGTAGAAAAAGTGGTCCGCCAGCAGCTCGTTAAGTGCCATTTCGTGGAGATAAAAAATTGCATATAAGACATGGTAAAAGAATTGGCGGAAAGTCTTCTGTTTACTTGATTTATTTAAACCAAAAATATTCTTTAAATTTATATATTTCATTTCATTTCATTTTTAAATATATATATTTATATATTTACATATTTATACTATAGGGGATTGTATCGGGTGGTTGAGAAGTAGGTTTTGTAAATATGCCATTGGTTATATGCATGTAGTAAGATATGAATTATAAATATGGAATATGTATCGTATAAGTCAACAACGATATACATGTAATAATTGAAGGCTGTCTTTTGTTATGTTTCGTTCGATCGGTCTTTAGATGTTTTATACACATATATATATATACCACGTCAGATATCATATAAACTACTATAATATAATATTGCTACTGTATATTCCATGTAAGTCAGCCAGCTTAAAAGTTTTCACATAATAGTTTTGTAGCGCACAAAACTTCACCCCTTGAGTTAGGGAACGTATGAAAAATATACACGTAGAAAATAAATGTACTGTTCAATTCACTTTCATATTCTCAAGAAAATTCATTAATTATTTTTTAAATAGTTAAAACACCGTGATAAAATTTTAATGGGCTGTGTTATCAAAAGTTTTTATTTTTTGATTAAACTACTTACAAAATTTTTTATTTAGTAATTGACAAAGAAATTTATTATTATGTGATGTAGGAAGTTATGGATAGGATTGATAATAAATAATTTAGATAGAGTAATTCAAATAGAATCTTTATTTTTAAAAAATCGTTTAAAAAAATGCGTCAAAAAATTTTTATGTTAAATTTTGAACACTTTTTTTGTGTAAATTTAACACAATAAATGTTAAATTTACACATAAAAGTGTTAAATATTTAACACAAAATTTTTTACTGTGTGGGATTTATTTTTGTTTAAATTTTAACTTGCTGTGTATTAAAATTTGTTTGGTTAAAATTTAAAAAAAAACTTTGCTTAGGTTTGAAAATAGTTAGCCTTAAATAAATTTTACTAATAACCTTTCTGTTTGCACAAATAACATGCGAAAACTGATTAATCTTATTCGCCACCTAGTGGCGTACGCGTCACCTATTTCTAAATTTGATAAATGTAATTGCCCGAGGTATTTGATGGGAAGCTCGGAGTGATTTAGATCATCAAGTAGCGCAGAGACTGGTATGGTGCATAACATTATAATCAACTGATAATCGAGTATCTGGGAAGCTGATCGATATCTCATAAATAGGTTATGTCCTCAACGGGGTAATAAGGGTTGAATTGATGTTGAGTAGACAAGGCAAAGGGTTATACGAGAAGATATACATCTAACATATTACATGCAGATTGAACCGTGAAATTAGGAGCCAAGAATAGAATTCTCCAGCGCATCGTCTCGTCATATAATGCCTGTTATAACTCGAATCATCTCAAAATATATAAATATATATAATATCGCAACTTTTTTAGATTCTTTGCGAGGTAAAAACTTTTTGTTCAAGGGATGGAATTTATAAGGCTTCTAGATCTGATAAAGATATTAAACTATCATATTTTTCGATTCTGCTTTTTTTTAGGAGTTTTTTATTATTCACCATATTTGAACAAAGAACAGAATATTGAGGTCACCATGTTAGATTTTAAAGACTGGGATATATATAGTATGAAGGGGAACTGTACGAACACATGTTTAAACAGCTAATATTTTTAAAATCTACAAATCATTTTTTTTTTTACTGTAATTTATTAGATTTATATTAAGAACACGATTAATTCTTTATGATAAATTATTAAGATGGTAAAAATGTTCTAGTCTATTTTTATCCGAAAACTCAGTACTGACTAACAGGATATTTTGAATAAAATAAATCTCATTAAAAAAGAAACCTTAATAATTAATTACTTGAAAAAAATTTTAACATAAAACAAAATGGTTATAAATCTTTAGAAAAAAACCTAAAATTTTCGCTGTTAAGTAAAATCGATATTGTGTATTAAATTAAATTATCTTAAAGTGTCTACTCTGGAGAAAATTACTCTGTGGTACAGACAGTTTAAGTGAACATTTTGCACACTAAAAATTATATTTGCTTATTTATTCATAAAATATCAAGAAAATTTCTAAAAAAAAAAATCTGATTAAAATTGAATTTTTCTAAAAGCTTTTTTGCAAGAAAAAATAATTTTTTACCGCGATTTTCACCTCATTCATTGTTTATACATCAAGTTACTATAAAATTACATGTACTGTAAAAATAAAAGTTCAATTGGTCGTTTAATATTAACATCAAAGGTTACGAACAATCAATAGCTTCTGCGAAAGTTTATCCCAACAAAGAAATAAATAAATAAAAAAAAAAAAAATCCAAAGATATAATTTAAAAAATTTCTTTAAACATTGACTTAGTGTCGTTACATCGCCTATTACGCGGTCATTGGACTTCTCTGGAGTGTATAGTAATACTTATTCCATTGTATTTGACGGCAAAGGCGTAACTGCTCTATCACAGCTACAGCTTTCAATGTGTCCATATCATTGCATAATACTATTATTGATATTTTCATTATATCAACTTTGCGTATTATACAACCGGTACGACGAAATAAATTCAATGGATCTTAAATTTTTCATTGCACATATCCATCAAACTTTTTACCTTCCTCCGTAAGCGTAGCAAAGGGCTCTCTTTTAAATAGCTAAATATCTCGGCGGAACATAAATAAAATAAAATTTTATTTAAAAAAAAAAAACTGACCTTCGAGACGTATTATTTCGTCGACGTAAGTCCCACGCATCATTTCTTTATTTTCTTCCAAGACTCGGTCTACTCCCATCTTATTTAGAAAGCGAGCATCTAATCATTTAGCTGCTATAATTATCTCTGATCTTTTCTTATATTATAGATGCTCCAGGGGATTTTTAAAAGAAAAAACGCATGAGCAATTATGAATAAACAAGGTGTGATAGGAATGCCGTATTGAGAATAAACTATTTCTGTTCAACACTTAGTTCGTATCAATAAAAGCGATAAACTATTTTTCATTTTAAATTCACTAGAATAGAATATTATTCTAATTTATAGTGACATATTTATATCTTTTGGATATCAAAGTGGATATTTATTGTGTGTCTAAAATTAAATAGAAAAAAAAAATAACACTTTGTGGAGGAAAATATTATTATTTTGTGTGGTTTGTGATTCACTCTTACAAAATACGTTAGCTTAGTTATCAAAGCAGGGCATATGGCCCTGGACTATGGTATCTCCAGCATGCACCATCCAAATCAATTAGGTACGTATTTTTTCTTGTCATTTTACCGCAATAATATTAACTCTGTTTTTATTACTGTTTATTTAAAAGAGTAAGAAGTGTCAAATGGTTAGATAATGTGAGCGGTCAATTTTTGGCCAGTTCAGTTGTTTAATTTTGGCAAGATTCTAAACTTAATTTTAGCTTTCAAACAATAAAAAATACTTATTCTATTGATATAAATGTTCTAAGATGGAGCTGCAAAAATCGAATTTTTTTTTTAAATAGATATTTAATTTCATGCAATTTATGTTATAATTTTTAAGATCAAGTCGTTGAATAAATAATTTTTAATGAATAATATAATCTGTTCTAATCTGACCAATTATGATAATGAGCTTTTTTTATCGTCTGCTAAATAATTTTCTAAATTTTTTTGACATTTTTTAGATTTGAAATTTGAATTCTAAGAAATAGGCTTACATTGAATTTTTTTTTAAATTTATTTGTAAGAAAAATAAACAAAATTATTTCATTAAAGCACGAAAAATTCAACAATAATAAAAAAAAAAATAAAATTCTAGTCTAAAAATTTTGAAGTTATTATTTTTGAAAATAGAATTTATTTTTTCATAAATTAGTCTCGCATCAAAACAAATATAAATACAAATATCATTAATCACTCGCTGTTTAATAAATCGATCAATAGTCAAGTTACGTATATTTAATTTTTATTGTCATCGTTTATAAATAAACAATTATCTATAAGAATAAACTTAACTCGGTCGTGTATCAAGTGTTTATTATAAGAGCTATTGTGTATTACAAGTTGTACGTTCACTTGCGTAACTTTTTAGATAATGACTATGGCTTAGACAACAATCACAGGTTTATTACTGTACGATATTTTTCGCGACATGCCTCAGGGATAGATACAGTGGTCTGGATAATAATAACTCGATCGATAAGGATAACAATAGCTGTCACTTCCCTCTCTTCTGGTCTATACTCCATTCTGTGTCATATTGCTCACGGTATAACTTTTAATTTATAAATCAGAGCCAGAGTGTAGTGGTATATAAAAAGCATTAAAGCAGCACGTGAAGACGAGATAAAATGGATATAAAGAAATTAAAGTGTGTAAAAAAAAAAAAAAAAAAAAAAAAGATAAATCAACTTTTTATCATAATTTGTTTGAAAAAGTTTTATTAGTAAATAAAGCTGCGGATCGAGTTTTAAATTCGTTTTATCGTAATTGCGCAACACTGCTATTAATAGAAGCCTCAACATTGACGCATTGACAATAAAAAAAATTCACGTTATCAAAGTCATGATGACATTTTAAAAATACGGTGGATATTCAAGAACAAAGAACCAGAATTCAATACAACAAGTGTGTGTGCTGTATTATTACATTTTAAATGTTGAAAACTAAGAAAAAAAAAGAAATAGTGGATTAATCATTTATATTATTATTAACTCTATTTCTAGAGTATAAGTACGTAATCAAGAGATACGCACACATGACAACGCAAATATTGCACAAGAGGATAAAGTTTATCGTAATTTGAGTTTAAAAAACTCATTGCTATTATTTTTAGAAAACAATTGGCGATTGAGCGTTGGAATTTTTCATTCATTTTTTTTTTTTTATGATCACGTAATGTAATATCTTTACAAAAAATTGAACAAGATTTCTGCAATAATTTTAACATCATCTAATACGCTACATATTATCGAATCTTTGAAGTTATTTTTACGAATAAATCTTTGTAGAATTAGTTATCACAAATCCTATTTATTCCGATAATATCTAAAAAGAAGTCCTCTTTGTTACATGAACAGACTCTCTTTTATGCCATTGAATTATTGGAATGGTTAACATACATCAAAAGTATCGTTTTTCTATAAATGATTCTCATTTATCTTCCAATGTAAAATCAAGAGTTGATTTAATACAAATAAAAATTGATCGAGCTCAAATTTGGCACTAGTTCAATTTTCAAAAGTTTTTTACGCTGAACATTGTGAATTATTTAACGCTTTGTTCCTGAGTTATTTCAAAAATCCTATTTACGTTTCATAAAAGAATCATTCTTATAACTTTTAATAAAACACGCTTTGAAACATTTATTAAATTAAAAATAGAATCAAAATTTCATTAAAAAAAAAAATCCTGCAATGTGTAAAGTATTTTTTTTCAATCTCTTGAAATTTGAAATATTCAGTAGAAAAATTTTTTATTTACCAAAACAAGTATTTTGCATAAAAAAATTTTTTTAAATACAACAGTTGAAAATTTGGTTTTCTTCCAACTGTAAAATAGAATAAATTATCTAAAATATGGCATTAACATTTAAAAACTTCGAAATACAATAAAAAGTGACACTTACACACGGTATTAAATCATCCAAAGCATTCATACGCAAAATGTAAACTCACGAATGTCAACAATAACCGTTTAAGATCCGCAGCACGTGTTTGATTTATATTACACACATCTACATATCTCGAGATTACATAAAGTAAGGCAACGATTAATTTACCAACCACCATTTGCTTATTAATTTTAGCGTACATTATGTCGGTATCAAAAATTCTCTCTGTTCTCTTATAAAATCTTTGTTTTCAATGAATAATTTATCCTCATAAAAATTAAACTATCTTATTTACATTTATTTATTCAACTATTTTTATTACTTTTTCAAATTAGTTTTCCGTCAGTGCACAGCACCTTCGCTGATACTCTACGGGCGAGCATGTTTCAAGAGCTACTGTACACAAATGTCAAACTATATATAGAAGCCAAGCGTCTAATATTAGCAGTCGGCCACCGGACAGAAATACAAACTCAAGCCAAAAGATTTTGTCTCACCAAATTTATCCACCCCCGTACTACACACCCCTATTTTTTTAGCTTCGTTATTTTTTAATCCTACTTTCCATCAACACGAACATTCGCTCATACCACTAACACTTGAACCACGGACCTCTCTGTCTACCTGTGTATTTTTTAAAACTCGAATTTTATCTCAAACGTCCGTCTATTTATTTTTATACGCAAGTAAACTCACATGTTAATGCAATATAAATTGGCTAGATGACTACATCAAAGAAATTTTAAACATTAAAAGGGTAAAAATGTAAATTGGGTTAGAAAAATTATCTGGCTGGGTGTAAAAATATACTTTAACATTAAACGTAAACATTTTATCTTAAATATCGGTAGTTTTGAATTATTATTGCTATAAAAACTATATTGGGTTTATTATATTACTTGGAATGTGTAGTAGTGTGTAGTGACTTTAAAATAAACTATCACTGACACTATACTGGCGTACAGTAGTGCAGTCACTACTCGGCAGAATCAAATGTAACTGTATGTGCGTGTTTGTGTATGTATTTAGTTTATTTCGCGGCGATGTCTGCAACAGCTTAAGCTATACATATTTGTTGTGTATGATGATGATGATGATCATGATGATGATAGTATGTTGTGTTATGTGTGTGAGGAGTAGACGAAAACGAGAGAAAGAACGACGCCTGTTTCTAAACACGTGGAAGTCCTAAGACAGAAATAATCAGGGTGGCTTCTAGCCGCCAGCCATCGTATTTTTAGTTGCCACATTTCTAATTTTGTCACAAAGAGAGACAAAGCCGGGCCGAAAGGGAGTTAGACGCTTGCCGATAATGTTACGAAATACTATTTAGCAGTTATTTGTGTCGAATTATGTATTTTTATTGAAATTAAAAATTCTTATTTGAAAAGTTCGTCGTGTTTAATGATTAATGACTAATTACTCAAATATAGCCAGTTTAATGTAAAAAAAAAATACATGTGCGCTTAAAAATAAAAATACATTACTCAGAATTACTCATAAAATATTTTACCAGCTATAAATAAAGCTTTAGAGTTTAAAAAAAAATGTTTATTTTATATATAGCGATTTTTATATATTTAGCCAAGGTTATATCGAAGGGTCTTAAACTATTTTTAAATCGCGAGCGCTAAAAAAATTTTTTCTTCAAATATTCAAGGCAATATTGACGTGTGATTTCGTTAAGCGATGGATATACAGTCGGGTTGAGTTGGGCAACAAAAACTACCAGTTGTATAAAAAACTTTTACTCTTGTTATATTATTTTCTAGTAAAATTTTTTATTTTTTTCATCAATATCACCTTGACCCTACACAACAATCATTATTTGCGTGACTGTTCATACTTTTACCCCTTCTCGCGGCCGGATTTTTGTGTTCAATTATTCATTACTTGTTACATTGATTATGAATTAAAGTTAACGGTAAATTTTTTTACAATAGCTTTTTTTAACTTCCCGCTAAAAAAAATCAAAAATTTTTTCAATTCGGGAAATTATTGGTTTTACGGGAAGTTGCAGGGACGGCCTTTAGGGTCAACCATTTCCCAGATTTTTTTCTAAATAAACTAATGACAATTTTTGGTAAAAATGTGGGGATCAGAATCAAGGCAGGAATTGAACCTGGAGCTTTAGGTTACATTTCGGGTGCTTTAATACGAAATTGGCTTCTTAAATTAATACTCAAAAAAAAGAAACTTTTAGCCTGTCAAAGAGTTTATTATTATCATAAATAAAATTCTTAGCGTAAAATAATAAATAAATAAATAAAAAAGAGGAAGATTTACTGAAATTTCTTATATATTTAATTATACAAGTAAAGCCAACAATATAATAGTGTTAAAACTATCAATTACGCAGCACTTAGTTGCACTTAGGTACTTGAGCCACACATTAGCCACTGTTCAATGTAAAGTATAAATTGTTATTTTCTTAACGTATTAGCAACCAGGTTATAATAATATAAACCTATTATTTATTTGCTATATAATATTCTTAATGATAAGTTTAATTTTTCACTTTAAATAATATTTTTCAACAAATTAAAAATACAAGGGATATAGCTTTAATATACCTGAACTTTTTTCAACGACAGACAATAGAGACTTCTATAAATAAGTACCAATGCATGATTCACTGGTAACCTAAACATAATTTATAATAAACGTCACAGTTATTAATTAAGAGATCCATAGATATTTATCGTTTGACGCTAATTGAATATTTAAACAGTCCGCAACTTCCATTACAGTGCTGCATAATGCATGTAAGGTCATATTATTACGATTAGATTGTTTACGATATAATCTGGTGATTCACTCTTTCATTGAATAAAACAATACTTTGTTTTCTACGAATTAACCTCTAAACGTTTCATTTTGTAAATTTAACTATTTCATTTTTATAAATTACATAGCTGCTTATATTGCTATGAGTCTATCAAATGATTCACGTATTTATTTAACATTTCCTCCGGCCCATTAAATGTTAAATATTTGCTCTGAGAAGAGGTGACTATCGATCGAATATATTTTTAGTTCAGTATTTCATGCAATCAATGAAATGGAATAATTTAATTTTTGTATCTTTAATTCATTAAAAATTTCTTCTTTCAAGTAACAATTTAAAATCGATAGAAACATCTGGCTATTTGCATATATTAATTATAAAAATTACACGGGTTATCAAAGTTGATTATCATATCTAAATAACACCTTGATGAATAATTTTTGTAATTTATATCAATTAATACCAGCTGCGTAAAAATGTTTACAACAAAAAATATTTGATCTAAAAATATTGCGTACTTTTTTGATAATTTTTAAATCATCTAGAAAAATTACGACGTTAATTAAAATGTCAATTAATCAATTTCTAGATACCTAATTAAGAAATTACCTTGTATCTTGTGAACTATTGACATTTTTAAAGATATAACCTCACTCCGATGTTACACTCATCGAGACCTTTCATTTGAGTACCCACATCAATTTTTCATATATTTATTTATATTTTATATATATGTATATATGAAAAATATATCAAAATTCATGTGGGTACTCAAATTAAAGCTCTTGATTAGTTTAACTTCGGGATGAGCTTATATCTTTAATTATGTCAATATTTAAGAAAGTACAGTGCAATTTAACAAAAGTCTAATTTATATAAATTAAAAAAAATTCAAAATAAAGAAAATGAATGAAGTAATTAAAGAACATTAAATTACAAATCATTTACATCCTGACAGTAGTTTATTTTGTGATGATGAGCATAATAAATAGACCTTTCATGTCTATGACATCACTAGAATCTATTTAAATAGTTATAAATAAAATAAGAGCGTGAGGTATTAAAATTAATCTTAATCATAAGTTATAAAATGAGGGTCTAAGTGCGTACATCCGGACTGTGTATGCTCCAGCGTACATAAAATAGTACATATGTATGCATCTGTATATACTTCGCTGTTTGGTATGCTTGACGCAATTATCTTAATTAGTGTAGGCCCTAATTATTTTTATTTTCAATATTAACTGGTATATATCCTATATAATATGTGGTGTATACATTGCGCGTATATTTGTATGACAAAGAATGAAATAAAACTCAATTGTCGGTCATTGACCGTTGTTATTATCATTATTGTTGCTATTGTACACACCAACCAGTGAGATACATATACATAATGCTAAATTTAATAATAATAAATGTAAAAGCGAGTGGTGAATTATCTTGGTGAGATAAATAATCATTGATATTAAAAATCGTAGCAGTAATAAGAATGATTGACTTTTTTATATCCATATAAATTTATTGGTTGTCTCAGTTGATGATTTGTTGACTGCTACTCAATCTCTTTAATGTAATAACACTCTCGTTACATTTTGTTGAGCACATGGATAATAATAGTGAGAAGGAACATGTATGAGCGGGTACTTTTCTTGTATTATGTTTTATGTTTTATTATATTATTATATTATAGTACGGAGTAGAGTGTATATAGACGTAGAGACTTTTTTATGTTTGGCTGGATTATGTTAGTAAGTTAAAGTGCCAGTACAGCAACTATAAACAGACAAAGATAGTAAGAGCGTAATATAATGTTAAGGGGCTCGACTGACTTTGTGCTACTCAGAGTGTGCGGTTTTCTCTCAACTGTACTGTGTATAACGTGATTGCGCCCACACGTTGTAAATCGACAAGCGCGACCGCAATATATATTGCGTTACTGCCGATTTATTGGAATATTATCGTCGACGGCTGATTAATGGCTCTTCCGAGTGGTGTAAAGCAACAAGATCCCGTTCTTTCGTGATATATTTTATGATAAAACCCAAATGCCAATCTATATTTTTTTTTTTTTTTATTTATTATCATTACATGGTCAAAAATTGCGGGTTGATTTTTTTTTAAATTAAAATTTTTAATTAATTGTTGAGCTTGCAATTTTTATTCAAATTTTACCCTTGAGTTTTATAAAGTTTGCCATTGACGACTTTAGTAGTAATTTTCATCTCTTTCATAGCTATGAAGTCAAAAGTGATAAGAAAACTTGTTAAATTATATTAGCGATAAAAATTTTTTTAATTACTAGCAATTAACTCATTGACGTTTTTTCAAAATTACCTTCATTCTTAAGTTTAAACAATTATAATTAATTTTACAAACTACAATGGAAAATTTATTTGATCAAATTTTCCATTCTTTATCAAAGAATGAGCAAGTAAAAACGAGTTTTTTTATGTTAAAATATATTTTACGCTCTTATCATTTTAACAAAAGTATTTGACATTTAAAAAAGTTAATTATTAATCTGCTAAAAAATTTATTTATTTAATGAAATAAAAAAATTACGTCCACGTAAAAGGTCACAATTTTTTTTTTTTTTCCTATGTGACAGCGCTTTACAGCTTGGATTTATTAATATCGTCATTTGAAACCCGCCGGATGATTTATTATTTACGTAACTTCATTACTCTGAAGCTCGTACCGATAATCCGATGCTCTAAGAATATCAACCAATCTATCCCACGAATACTTTCTGAATAATTTAATTCACGTCACAGCGATAATTCCCATCATTGTTTTATATAGACATACAACATATATAATATACACTACTCCACCGTCCTATTTTATCTTTCTTATAATTTTCACCATCAATTATTCACTCTCTTTTATTTCAATGATACGTCTATTTACGGACATACATATGTATGAATTTAATTGAATTTTATATGTAAAAGCTTTTAATTGAACACTTATTAGATAGAATCAAAAATATCTTATCCCGTGCAATGACCTCGACAGAACTAATATCGTATTTTAATTTTTTAAAATGTCCTTTAAATTTTTATTAAGTAATTATAATTATTGCACATTTTTTTTCTTGTAAAAATTAGATTAAAATTAAAAGAAAAAAAAATTTTTAGTATTTTCATTTTTAAATTAAAAATTGTCCTTTAAAAAATTTTTTTATTAAAAAATTTGCGATAAAAATACAAAATAAAGAGACAATCCTCCGATATGTATATGCTTTATTTATTTATTTATCACTTTATCAGGAAATAAAAACATTAATGCGTGGATGATTTAAATTAAAAGAATATTTTCCGTATATTTAAAAAGTAACACAAAATTATTGGCTTATAAAATAAATTCAATATTATTTATAATATGTATATACAACACCGGTTGTCGGCAAACAGTCTCGTTCGTATTCGGTCGATTCTTAAGTTGCCCTTGAATTTGCGGTATGTTTGCTATCGCTCGATTGTAACCGACAAGCAAGCCAAGCACGTGCAACTTGTGTTGGAGGTCGAATCAAAAGACCACGAGCTGAGAAACAAGAATAAGGAACAAGGGCGCATGATACGAATGAGGATAAAGATTTTAATATAAAACGTGTAGTGTGTCTCGAAATTAATCAGCACATACTAATGTTAATTATTTAAGAAAATCTTTATCACATTAATTAAAATTACCAGTCGAATAATTTTAATTTTTTTTTTTTTTTTCAAGCAAATATTTTGCTTTATTCACCGTAAAAAGTCTTGCAGTGATAAAAAATGTGTTACGTCAGACCAAAAATTGAATAAGCCAGCAAACGAATAGTTTAACTACTAAGGCGCGATTTGAGGTGTGCAATAATTCCCAGCCGAGGAAGAGACGGTGGTAATAATAAGAAGAAGAAGAAGAAGAAGTAGATGAGGAAAGAATTGAGAATAAAGGTATAGAAGAAGAAGCCGCAGAACGAGAGTGTCTCGAAATTACTGGCGATGGCTACGCCTCTCAGAAGAAAGTCAAGCCATTTTGTACGACAGCTTCAAATGCCTCTTCCAAACCTATTATTTTCCTTACTATAGCTGCGTGTACAAATTCCGTCGGAAATTATTCTTAATATAATATAATATAATACTGATTAAATATAATACAACTACACCTTGTAATTTTTTTTTGTTAAAGTATTTACAATAAACACTTGTTAAACAAATTAATAAATATTGTTTTAAATGTATTTAATTTTTCGTTTAAACATCAATTTTATTGGAATTTAAATGCGTTTATAAATAGAAATTCAGTTAAGATAATTAAAAAAATATAATAACAATATTGTTTTTTTAAATATATAAATAATATTGTAATGTCTCTGTACACTCTTGGCTGGAAATAAATGAAGATAAGAAAAAAAATATGACCTTAACAATCCAGACTGGTGTAAGTGTCTTTGTGTGAACAATAAAATTACATTATTTCAATCAAATAATAGTTTAGTTAGAAAAAATATCAGCAATTATCCGCATTAACGTCTTATAGTTTATTATATTTTTTTATTCTTCCGATTAATTACTGTTATCTGATCGTTAATTATCAAAAGCACTTTATTCCGCGGTAATAATGAAAAAAAAATTTTTTTTTTATGTTATTTAATTTTTTATCAATTACTTTAGTATTAATTCAGCCGAATTAATTGATAAATATTATTACATACATATTATAATTATTAATAAAACTGTTAACAAAAATAATTATACCGCCATTAATCGATAATTTATTGTAAATAAAAATGATTATTGCAAAAAAAAATCAACTTCAATAAATCTGTTATCAAATTTTCCAGTCTCGTCAACATTAATGCATCGTAATTAAATATTTATTATTAATATCAATATTATTATAAATTTATTTATAAAATTAAATTGTTTTACTTAAATTTAATAAATGTAATAAAACATTGCCGCTACTAATTGAAGCTCTCTTTCAAACCCAAGAATTTATTAATGACATTTTACGATAAAGTTATCGCACCAGAAAAGTTGTAACGCGTTCCCGCGGGTCGACATTGAACGCTACAATATAGAACAGATATCAACTTATTCTTATTCGTATGTTCTTCTTCTTCTTTTCGAACTTTTTATTCTTTTTCGTAACACTGAGCACAAAAAGAAGACTTGAAAGGTCTGCGTGCCCCGAGGAATGCCGTAATATCAATCATCGACGAAACCCACGGGTTCCACGAAAATCTTGGTCCTCTACATTGCAATTCATCTCCGTCTTTTTCTCTCTTACTTTATCTTTCAATACTCCCAAATACGAAACTTTTCTCTCAAATCTCCTTTTTTTTTTTTTTTTTTTTTT
>JZSA01003861.1:0-16739 GCA_000956155.1 Cotesia vestalis | reverse complement strand
AAAAAAAAAAAAAAAAAAAAAAAAAAAAACCGCGATACCGTTCATTGAAAAAATTTATAAAAAAATTTAAAACTCCATTCAATAAAATTTTTTATTTTTAAATTAAATAATAAAATTAATTTTTTTTTTTTTTAATTAACACAATTATGAAATTATTTTTGAATAATTAAAAATCGTGAATAAATAAATCAAAACTAATTTTAAAATAAAATATCTCATTGATAAAATTTTCTTATCAGTAGACACACCTTAAGTATCTTTTATTGCATCATACCACAATTGAGTGATAAATTTAAACTTCACATATTTTTATCATAAAATAATTCTAATTAAAGGTAGCTATCATTAGTCCGAACAATTTTATAAATAACCTGGACTATTATTTTAAAGAATTTTTGGAAAAAAAAAAAAAAGTAAAAAATGAAACCGAGATTGAAATAGCATTAAAGATAGCAAGTGAGGGGCTTGCGAATGAAGTGGAGGGATCATAACGAAAACTAAAGGTAAAAAAGTACAAGAAGTATCGAAGAAGAGGATTGAAGCAGCCGGATCCTCCTCTGACTCGTAGCCTTGGACTTGACTCGAAGGAATGCGCCGTACACTGACCTCCACTCTACTCACTCACCTACTCGGTTACTCGCTTGCTCCCTCAATTTCCTTCCATCGTGTGGGCGCCGCCGCCGCTGTCGCGTTCCTCAGCAACTCTGCGGTACGCGGCCTCCTTTATTTCATCTTCTCATCCTTTTTTTTATTTTTCTTTTGTCTCGTCAAGACTCTTATTCGTTCTCTCTATACATCTATCCTCTTGATGCTATATTTCTGATATAATCGACTTAAATAACCATTTACATTGTTTATTTATTTATTTATTTATTTATCTTTCTCCAAATTGCTAATTTCGGTAGATTTATTTTTAATTAATTAATAATTGATGCAGATATTTTCACTTTATTTAGCATTCCTTTACAATTTTTACATTATATATTTATTAATCGTGCTCACGGATTTTCCTAATATTAACTATCAAGAGTCATTAGTATTTTATCGTTCATTTTTATTTTTATTTTCAATTACGATGCTTAAAATTGTATACATCTAGTATTTGTATTTATAATTAGTCGTAAGCTGATAGTGGTTGATGATAAAAAGGGATTTATAGATTTATTGTTAATTAAAATTGAGATTAAAAGTTGTGACATAGTATGATGTCATTATTTTCAATTATTTATCATTTATATAATAATAAATCAATTAATGTACATAAAATTTAGAAAAAATTCCGTTTTAATTGTAAATTAATTGAAATAAAAATAAAAATTTATTTATTTATTTTAACGAGAATATTTTTATTCGATATTTGATTTAATATAAAATAAAATTTAGATAATTAATTATTCAAAATTTTTTTAAACATTTTTTAAATTTCATTTTTATTTTTAAATTTTATGTTAAAAAATTTGTCAAATTTTGACTCAATTTATAATTCAAATTTTGGAGCATTTAAATTAATAAAATTATTTGAATCAATTCAATATAAACCAATTAAAAATTTCTTGTTAATATTCACTATCACCCGCATTAGAATTTTCTTTCAATAATTTAAGATAAATTATTACTCTTACATCAGAGTCAAAAATACAAAAATAAAGGCGCAGACAGTATGGCTACAGCAGTCAATAAAACTTGATATATTTTTTATAAAAAGTCATCTATCTCCCCGTGTAATACGCTGACAGTAGCGCAAGTAGTATATGTATACCGATTATTTCTAGTCACTGCTATCTAATATTTTTTTTTTTAATTTTATTCTTAACCGTAAATAAGTTACCGATAAGAAAAAAATACATTGTCTTGGTACTAAATAATGTTGAAAAAGACCGGAGTTATATTCGCAATCTTGAATATTTTTATGCTTGTTATTATTGAACTGTGAAGATAAAGTGACAATAAAAAAATGTTTTTGTAACGCAGGTGGATGATATGATAGGGAATAAGTGTATGATATGAACCCGTAATCGATGTTTGATTTGATATAATAGAATAGTTGCGATTAAAAAGAAAATATATTGTGATATCAAGGACACTTGATGAATATTCTGATACAAGATTTTTAAATCTTCTACTACTACTACTACGTACAACCTTCGATCTTAAAATAGATCCCGGATGACTTTAAACCAATGAGAGAAAATCGTATAGAGATACAGAGGTGGACACACAAGTTTGCTCGTTTATCTCATTGTAAATGCGACTGAATAGAGATGAGCATATGAATATATGTTTACATCTGTACACACATCACACATACATCAATATACATATGGGAGAATCCGTATGTATGTGTTTGGATTGTATTAATAATCAGACCGGTTCTGTCGTTAAATAACTGCGTTAATGAAATTTATAAAGTTATTATGTTGATATTGATACATAGAGAATAATTGTTCTGCTAATCATTATTTTATCTTTGACGTCAGTTTCATTTTTTGACACAGTTTAAACATAATCTTTTGATAATATAATTAATGATAATCGTTTATACCAAGTAAAAACTCATCAAATTTTATATGACAATTTTTTGCGCTTGATTTCAAAGATTAAATTTATCTAATAATTTTTTTTTTTTGGATGTAATTTTATTGATATAAAAATATTTTTATCGGCTATTCTTTATCTATAAATTTATTGATTATAAAGGCGTGTAATATATATTTTGATTTAACTTTTTATTTTTGGCGAATATCTGTGACGTAAATAAAAATTAATCAGAGATTAATGACCTGAAGAATTTTTTTTTTTTTTTTTTTTTTTTTACTTAATAGGTTATCGTTTTTTATTTATATCTTAAAAGTATAAAAATTATTGGTCAATGTAAAAATTATTTGGTTAAATATTTTTTGATTGAAATTTGATGTTTAATTTTTTATTAAGATGATATTAATTTCATGGCATCATCTTATGAAAGTTATTAAAGAAGTCTTAAACGTAAAAATTAATTCATGATGAGTCAAACTTTATTTTATATCACAATAACTGCGTCACAATAAAAATTCCCCGAGTTCATGACTTTTTATAGCATATATATTATTATCATAAAACCAAACAATATACATTTGTAAAATAATTAAAGGGAAATTTTTTTTACAATTTGTTCCAGAAGACGTGAGCTATAGAAACGTCGAAATCACGTCTGCCTTTACGCACCTGCCCCAAAAAGGTGAGTACTTAAAAAATTTTTCTTAAAAAACTTTTCAAAACGAAAATATGCATTTATATAAATAAATGAGTATTTTCCCACCAATTTGAGGCACAATCGGACTTTAGAAATTTAACTCGACCAAAATAAGCATTTCTGTAATTAAATATAAATCTATTAATGCTCAAACACAATAAAATTATTGAATAATTGGTCAGTATATTGAATTACATCAGACACCAGTTATGTATCTTTTATTAGCTTATTTTATTATATTATAAACATCAAAATAACTCACAGTTTATTAAACTTCAATACCGATTATTTATATAAGTATTTCTTCTTTCACAACTCGATTTAAATTTTCATTTTTATACTAAAAAAAATTAACAACATCTCCAAAAATAAAAATTTTTTGAAAATGATCTTAAACCAATCAATAAATTCAATTTATTATCCTCCAACATATTGGAGCTATAAATAAATTTAATTTCATCACCTCCAAACTGATATCAATTAATTGAGTTAACGAAACCAATAAATTGCCATATTACCACTGAAATAAAAATTATTTCGATTTATAAACCAATAAACAAAGACTATAAACTAAAAATTAAAAAAAAAAACCGCTCAATTTTACAAAAATAAAGACAGTAATAATCATTTTATTCTTCACAATAATTTAATATCACAACTTATAATTAACATTATTGTTATTACTGTTGTTATTATCAGTACAATTATTATTATACATTTTAAGCTTGTTATCTTCCCTACTCTTACTTGACACGCCCCACTATCTTCTCTCAACTTCTAAGAATTATTTACAAAGAATTATCAGTTGCGCGGTTGGATCACTCAGTCACAACTCGACAGTTGAGTCGAGAGCATTAAATTTGCTTTATTCTCAGAAATAAATATAAATTGGTCTCGACTCATCATTTAAATCTCACTTTAATTTTCGCTAAATATTCCACTCAGTTAAAAAAAAAAAAAAAAAAAAAAAAATAAACAATCAATTAACAATAACAAACCTGCCGCTAATAAAAATCGGTGTCATTAATTGTGCAACAAGTAAAAAGTAAAAAGTAAAAACCAGTGCATAGTAAATAAAAATAATAGACTATGAAATAATCATAGGGGGTCTGTCAGTGATTGGAGATACAAGCAAAGACGAATTGTTTAAATTCTTTACTGGCAATTGGCCTAGTTGATCGCTAACTCTCCGTATAATTTATCCACACAATACAAACATAAAAATTAATACTGACTAGAGTTTACTCTTATATTAACATACATACATATGATATTTATTATTATATTATACAGCTATCATATGTAATGTACTTTATTCGTCACAATCTATTTAATTCCCTTCTCTCCCACTCTCATTCTTATTTTTTCCCTCTCTTCTCTTGAGTATCAACAAACATACTCACACTTGCAGCCAGCAACTCATACACATGCAAGTAAAGGATTTAAGGCAAGTGTTGTATGATTTGAACGAGAATTATCTTCGTTGTGGTCTTCTCAACACGTAGTTTTAAAAGCAAAACCCTCTTTTTCCCTCATATACTCACATCATAGACAATCTCACTGCTCTCGTTACACATTTGCAAGTGATCTAAATTTGTACGTGACTGAGACCAACAATCTGCATATCGGAGTAGAGTGAAGAGATAATTAAATCGTTTGAAGTCTTAGTTTATTGTTTACGCAAATAAATAAATCACTCTATTAATTTATTTATTTATTTTTCGGTTTATTAATTAATTGCTGATAATCTTTGGAGTGAAATTAAATGACATTATATTTAATATTTTAAAAGCGTCTGGGACATTATAAATAGTCATCTCATTGGCTAGTGGCTAAATAATAAATAGAGTGTCATATACATTATTTAGAGTCGCTGAATTTAAAATAAATTGATGTAAAATTAATTTTTTTTTTTAATAATGTGATACATTTTTTTTTTGTTAGTATTTTTTAAATTGAATTTAAACTTAAACTATTCGACATACGTACTGATATCAACAAAGAAATAAAATACTAGGCTCAAAATAACAAACCATTATCGGGAGATAACATTCTAGAGTTTTATTGAACTATTATTATTTTACGATGAGTTATTATTATTTTTTAGATGATTGTTAAATTTATTAGACATTCTACACATATTTTTTTATTATATCATCGTCAAAAATATAAAAAAACTTGATAATAAGAGCTATAAAAAAACACTTTTAAACACTGTGATAAGTGGCTGAGTTTGTGTAAATATATCTGTGTACATGTGAATGTATATGTATTAAAAATAGCTGATGAAAAAAAAAATAAGCCAAATGTTTGATGTTTGATAATAAAGTTAGGCAAATCTAAAATAAATTAACAAAATAAAATATGAAGGTGTCGGTAGACCATGGAAGTGCATTTAGTCCGTATAATTCTAAAACCGTGCGTGCCTCACCTGTGTACTTAGCACCAGGCTTACCGGACATGTGTATCGTATGTGTAGACATGGCGAGGGACACGCCGGGCTCGCCGATGTCGCGACCACGTGACCTGGCCGCTGGGGGCGCTACGGCAACCCTCACTTCCGGCGCTTATCATGTCTCCACCACCGACCCACAGACTTTGCATGATCACGCGCTCCAGCAAAAAATGCTCGAGGTAATGTAATATTAAGATTTTTTTATTATTTATAAGCTGAGCTGTTTTTGTTTTCATCAAGCGAATCGTCGTCAAAATAGTTCGATTTTTTTTTTGACATTAAATCATTTGATAAAAAATTAAGTGTTATTTTTTTTGATTCAATTAAAATTTGAAAGTTCAAATTTTTGTCAAGTAAAAATAAAATTAATTTCAAAATATTTACAAGTGGGGTCAACAATTTTAATTTTCATGTTTTTGAACGAAATTTCTGTTTGATTTTATTGATAGATTTTTTTTTTTAAAAATGCATAAAAAAAATTAAAAATTAAAAAAAAAAAATAATTATCACAATTTTAAGAAATTTATAAATTTTTTAGAAAATTGTGATATGTAGCTTTTTTTTTTTAAACTGTTTGTTTTTTAATGTATTTAAAAAAAATATATATATATATATATCATAAACATCAAAAAAATATGAAATAGAAATTTTATCCAAAAACATGAAAGCCAAAATTTTTTCCAACTTTTGAAGGCAGAAAAAAATCTATCGAAATCTTTATTTTTTTTTTTTTTCACGACATTTTTTATCATGAATGCGCCGTAAAAACAAGCAGATTAAACAAATTTGCAAATGTTAATATTTCACCTATTTATGGCCCAAAATGGAGTTGAGCCCACTTACAAATAACTACCACAAATATTGAAGATTTGGAACTTGGGGTAAAATTTGGTGTCTATGTATAAAAAAAAATTAAATCATCACTTTTTCATACAATTGAACATGTTTTGCGCAATGAATAAAATTAATCAGTACTTGATAATATCCAGAAACTTTTCTAAAGAAAATTGAAAGAACTTTACTCTCGAACGGTCAAATTAAATGTAGACCCAGATGTTTTATTACAAAGAATAAGCACCCGTACAAAATTTTATGGATAATTAACTACCCGAATAAGTTGTATGGAACTGAATTACCTTGTCGTCTTCAGTTTCAGACTTGCAATGTAATAAAATATCTGAATAAACAATTATATTGGAATCTTATTTAACAAGAACAGCTTCTTGGAGCGCTAATTTGATTACTTAGTATATATTGTCTCTAAAACTTTGAATAAATAAGTCTAGAAACTGGATAGTTTAGTTAAAAGAAATTTAGACAGCCTGGTATTAATGTAAATAATTAAAACTTTTAATCGCAATATCCTTGTCACAATTTACATAATAAAGAGATTTAATTTATCGATTGCAATTAAGTAATTAGAACGAGAGCCATTGTCCAATTGTTAGAATTTATTGAGAGTAATTTATTCAACTGTAAAATATTTTTAATTACTTTGATTGGATTTTGGGATTTATTAGAAAGAGAGTAACGGTGAGAGAACAAGAATAATTATTAAAGTTTTGATAATATACGAGATCTCATAAGGGAATACAAAGTTCAGTTTCAATAATGTAGTTAAAAACTCGTGCATTGTATTTGCGTCCCAGATAGCATTTCGTGCACGCTAGTCTACTTTGTTGCTGGAATTCACCTGCAATTTCAAGTGAGTTTCGATCCAAGCACGTGGATCTAAAGTTTCATGGCCAAGTTCAAGGACGATGGATTAAATTGCATTGATTCGAAGCCCTGCTTTTTTATTAAAATACTTTTTTTACTCAATTGGGCTTCGTGTATAAATAAAAATAAAAAAAAAAAAAAACAAATAGTTTATCTATTTTATTTTTAGTAATTAATATTATTATGTTAATTAATCGTGAAAAATAAACGGCGTGTTTATTGAAAATGGTTAATATAAATTAATGAGAGTTCAAGTGTTACACCTATTAATCACGTCAACTTATAAGCAGAAAAACTAGCCTTCCCGGATACGTCCCAGTAATTTTCTTTTTATACTTTATATTCAATAAAAACATCACGTAATAAATACTAAACTTGAGAATTATACATTAATAAAAAAATGACTACTTTACAGTGGCGAATAATTACATTATTTATTCTATTTTTAACTTAAAGAAAAAAAAACAATAATAATAATAATAACAAGTTATTAAACAATTTTTTTTATTTCATAAAAATATTTGAATAATGTTGTTAAAACTGGTTTTTATGTTGTAAAAATAGTATTATGTAATTACAAACGTGTTTTTAGAAATTAAAATTACGAAAAATCTTGTTAAGATCTTTAATTAATCTTCGTTTCATTTTTTATCCAGATTAAGAAAAAAAAATGCGACTTAAATACATTTTAAATAGGATAAAAATTTATGCCCAAAATTTTTTTTTCTCTTTTTTTAATTAATATGTTTTTTATTTAATTAAAAAATAAAAATAAAAAGAAAAAAATCGTTTCCTAGTATTTTTTGTTTGACTAGAATCGAACAAATATTTACGTTAAAGAAGTAAAGATGGAGGTTACTTCATCTTCGTTATCTCTAAGAGTTTTTTCTTGAATCAATAATCGTTATTTTTAACTTAAGTAAAGTCATTCAATTTAACTTATGTAGAGGTTACGTAGAGAGAAAAAAGGAAATCACTTGAATTGCACGAGAAAACTCATATTATGGGACGGAAAGTTGCTGTAGGGCCACCGGATAAGAAGTCAATTTTGATTGAAGGTCCAAGGTCGAAAAAAATTCTATTGCACATCGTAGAATTAATAATCATTGGGAAGTAAATAGTTTACGTTGAAGGCTATGAAATATTCAATTATAAAAAAAAATTTATATTATAAATATATATTTAGAAATAAATAACATATATTAAGAATTTGTCATAAAAATATATTTAAAAAATTATCTAGCTTAAAATAAATTAAAAAAGAATTTTTATTGTGTATTTTTAATTGACTTTAAAAATATATTTTTAAAATTTATAAAATAAATACAAAAATTAAATATTAAATATATATTTTATTTATTAATTTTTTTTTATATTTTTTTATATGGGTTTGTTTCACGGAAGAATGAAAAATCGAAAAATTACATTATATATAGTGATAAGCGCCGCTTTGTATAAAAAACTGGAAAAATTGCAGTTCGAAATAACATTTTTGAAAATTCAAATTTTGAATGTTAATTTTTAGAGCTTTTAATGTAATATTTACATTTTACAATGTAATCCTTACAAAATCTGTAATAATTACTGAAACTGTAATTTTTCTAGTTTTTTAAACACAGAAAAAAGAAAAAGGGAAAAATTACATAGTAAAATGTAAATATTAGATTGAAAGCTTTAAAAATTTACATTCAAAGTTTGAACTTATCAAAATGTTATTTCGAACTGGAATTTTTCTAGTTTTTCACATAAAGCGACGCTTATTACTATTTATAATGTAATTTTTACATTTTTTTTTGCATGTATGCAGCTCTACGTTGCATTATATAATGTAATTTTTCTTCTTCCGTGTTGATAAACTTCAAATTTTTTAATGATCAGCAAAAACAAAAATCTAGAACTGAAAATAATTATTTCTATTGAACTAAAAATTTCTTCATAGTCTCAAAAAAAAATAACTTCACAAAAACATAAATAAAAATAACAGTTATGAGTAAAATCGTGTATAATAGCAATTTACCTTATGAGAGTAATTTGATCGATGGTAAGCAAAAATTATTGATATTTTCAAAGCAATTCTAGTTTGCTTAATCACATAGTAATTTTGCGAACCTTTTTCAGCGTATCCAAGCACACGCTATTATTATATTGAATAGAGTATAATAAAAGTATAAAGCTAAAGTATAAAGCAGCCGCTTTATACCAGTAAAATCCATGTCCATAAATAGATAACTGAAAAATAAAAGTAACAAGATTAATTTTACTCGTTACACTGCGGACGTGTTCAATTGTACCAGCAGTTTGGTCACTCGTCTCGTCTCATTGCCCACACACTTCCTCAGAAGTATTTAATTCACTCCGAGGATTTATTTCTTAATCTTCCACCAGAAATCCAAGCGGTGGAACAAAACTGAGCTTGTCAAAAATTAATAATTAAAAAAAAAATAATTTTACATAGACACCAACTAGCTAAAATCCGGAACGTGTTTTCTAACAAAAGCTTTGATGGAAAAAAAAGGGTCGAAGGTAGAACATAACCTTTGAGGTATCTGGGTTTGGTTCCAGCTACAGCAGCATCATCAACTCCAGCAGCAAATTCTACGGCAGCAGTACCAGGCACAAGAGCGACATCTTGTCGAGGTGCATGAACATCAATTACATCAATTGAAGGTAGTCTATGACTCACTTATATTTTTTTCGCTTACTTCCAATGAACTGTATTCTATTTTTACACTTTCATTCGATTATCCAAATTGAATTAATTATCGAAAAACTCGAGGTGGAATTTTACAAAATAAAATTCCGGAGTGACAGGCAAAGTAAAAGAAAAATATATAAATGAGTCATGGATGTAGTCTAATTTAAAAAACAACTAATTATGCGGATAGCGCGGGTGACCTTAATTTTTTTATTTATTCCTGGTCTATAAATAGAACAATGAAAAGTAATGACGGTATCTAGCATTTGATTACATTAGATTTTAGCTCGTGCGTCGAAAGTTCGCTGGAATATTCCGTAAGTGACCGATTGCGGTAGTAAAGACACCCAATACAAGCTTACTTTGTTTGAGGAGGAGTACAAGTTGATGTTGAGGCAAGAGGGAATAAATTGGATAAAAAAATACACACTTTATTACCAATAGATACTCGTGTTTATCCTGTACGACCTTTCTCATTTATTTTTCTATTTATAAATACCAATACCGTTACACTCACTATTGTGTGTGTGTGTGTGTGTGTAATGCCAGACATGTTGACTATTTTTATTATTATTTTATCTATCATTGATTATGTATACAAACTTTATACTGTATAGGCTGTATACTCCGCGTATGGTAGCTGCATTTAATAAAATAATGCAATGTATTAAAAGTTTAGTTGACACTGGCAGTATTATAACTGGAGCTTTCAATTCATTGATAATGAAAAAATATTTTCCCCGAATAATCGATAAAGCAACAATACATTTTTTTTTTTTATTTATTTTTTTTAGTGTATTTAAATAAATGTTTGAATATTTTATTAGGTCAGGGTTATTGGTTAATCGAATAAGGACCTTTTTTTTTTTTTTTTTTTTATTTCGACGCGGGCTTAATGATACTTCGTATTTATTGATAATGATAATTTTAATTAATTTTCAACTCTCCGTTATTTAATGCATTTCTATTTTTTCACATTGACCTAAATATTTTATCAATTATAATCCGCTTACATGATACTTTTGTGTTGTTAATTTAATGATAAATCTTAATATCGGAATATTACTTTTTTTTATTCGAGTATTGCGTCACTTTTTATCTCTACTTGATTGATTTTTAGATAATGATTTTCGAAATATTTTTGACTGTAGTTTGATGTTAAATTCAAATTTATAAAATCAATAATCATAATAATTTTTTTAAAGCCAATGGTATGATTTTATATTTTTTTTCCTAAAAACTGGTTTATAATACTTTTAAATTTTTCAGTTAATTGGCTATCCAGTCTACACAGAAAAAAAAGTTTACTTGAGCTAAGAAAATATTTTTCTTTCTAATTATTTTTTTGAGCGAAAAAAATTTTTTTTTGACACAAGAAATCTCACTTATTCCAACAAAATTAATTCTCTTGCTTTAAGAAATACGTATCTTGATCCAAGAAAATTTTTTTGTTTTGAGAAAATTCACCTTCTTGCTCCAAAAAATTAAACATCTCGAATTTTCGTTGATATTTTTTTTTTTTTGATTAAAATATCAAATGGGAAGATCAAATAATATTAAATATTTTTTTTCATTCTACATCTATAATTGCACGCTAAAATAATAAAAAATGGGTATCAAATATTCAAGAAATTTTTCTTTCTGTGTAATACAATAATTTTTCATAATATTGTGTCTCGGTCTGGGCCGTCCGAATTATTTTTTCAGTCAAATTTATCTTAAACGACAAATTTAAATATAAATTCTGGCTAAATTTTTTTTTCTAAGAGGGAAATAGAGGCTTACAATATTATGAAAAATTATAAAAAAAATTGTTGTATTAGACTGGATAGCCAATTAACTGAAAAATCTAAAAATAATTATAATATTAATGAATTTTAGACAAACATCATACGTGTTAATTATATGATAAGTAAATAAAATTAATGAAATTATAATATTTCAATCTTATTTAAAAGTATTTCATTGCGCAGGTGTACTTTTATTTTTTTAAGACAAGTGTTATTTTTTATAATTAAATTTTAATGTTGAACATTAGCTATTAATAGACTTCTACGTTTTAAAATTTATGAAACACTGTGTGTAATTAATACGTCTTACTTCCCTACAAATATTTTATAAATTAAAAATTAATTTTCAAATCAAAAATTTCAAAAAAAAAAATTAAATAGATCTGCTTATGAAAAATAAAAATTAATAGTGTGACGTATTAACAGGAATCGCCTGAGGTTGTGTGCCACCATAAAGAACAGAGGAACTAAACATCATATCTATAAATACCTATATGATAAATCAAAGTCACATAAATCGTAACTTGGCGTTATGAGCATAAATAATCTAAACTATTGTCGTACTTTTACTCAGGGAAAAGATTTTGTGTTGATATGATTCATTGTGAAAGTGAGAGTGTTCAAAATCGCTTACAACTGGATAGGATTATACCGGAGTTACTTTAGCGTATTAGCTTAGTCGCTGGATTAATATCGCAGAGCGTATTAATAATTAAAAAAATAAAGTTCTGCTGAAAGAATATATATCTTTTTGATCAATATTACTTTTACGCCGAGATTATAGAGTATGTAAAATAAAAAAATTGGTACGTGACTTATATTATTGAATCACGAGTCGCGTGTAGCACGTGCACAAACGGATTTATCGATCTTTCAGACTATAATATCATCATGAGTGTTGATGTGCTTTTCATATTTCCTGCAGTTAATATCTCTTGTACTTACACTATTTTTTATGTTGATTTTATCGATTACAAAATGTGCTTTAATTTATTCATGGATTGAAAATATTTTTTTTGCATTATTATCCTTTATTTCACGCCGTACCGTCCTAACAAAAAAAAAATAAAATAAAAAAAAATTACAAAATAAAAAAAAAAGTATTTTGGATTTTTTTAAGAATTTTTACGATTTATAAAAATTTCTTGGCTATAAAAAATTCCAAATTTTTTTATTAGCTTCTATTTAAAACGTAATTTTTAATGATAAGGTTATTTTTATAGTTCTTGTTTTGTTGAACGTCATAGTTTCTTAAAATAGATAAAATTTTTGTTTCAATAGTTTTGTTTTCAGGCAGTTAATTTTAAAATAGAATAGAATCATAATGCTTTTTTTTTTTTTTTTCCAAGTGTTTATCTTTAAATGTCATATAAATTTAAAAATTACATCTAAAAAACTTTCCGTCAACTAAACTCGTAACCGGTGAGCTCTCAAAATAACATTTTCTGAACCCTTATAATTTTACCGAGCTCTGTAATTGAGATTATGCAACAATTTGCGTTTATTATTCAACTAAAGAAAAAAAATTATTAATAAAAATAGCTGAAAAAAAAAAAAAAGCGACAAGCAATTACTTACTTTGTAAACCTCAAAAATGTAGAGCTTTTGCATAATCAGCCAACACATTAAATCTATAAACATAAATATCGGCATAGTTAAATGTTTTGTTACGTAACAATCTATTTACGAGAAAACATACTTAAATTTTTATTTCATGGATCAATAAACCTAACTAAGAGAGAAAATATTTGCATTGCTATTTAAAATTGTCGAATATCTATCTGTGTGTAATTCAATAAAAATTTTCAGCTTTCACAAAATAATAAAAAATGTTTATTAAATTAAAAATGAGAATGAATAGTCCAAATGAACTTTCTCTGCAACTATTTATAGAATTCATGAATAATCTAGAGAACTGTCAGAGTATTGAGTAGGCACGTCGACACGCGAATCAACAAACAGGAAAAGTAAAAACGTGCCCGATAAAAATAAAACAGATACAGAATAAAAAATATATTGGAATAAAATAAAAGTACAAAGGTGCGGAGGCACATGGTGACAGTAAAGCACATATTGTTGGTGTGCAAAGTCGCGCATTCGTTACTAAGCCCGTTGAATTATACATACATTTATTTCTCTAAGCTTCTGTAGGATATAGCTGCTCTATAGCTTCGCAAATTGCGTTTCTTTAAATTTATGTCTATATACATACATAAATAAATACATATATATGTGACGATTTTTTTTTTTTTCAAGATCTCTTATGAACTATTTTTTTTTATTTACTTAAAAATATATCAAGTACAGAGCAATAATTAAAGGCTAGAAATTAAAATCAAAATTAATTGTATTTTTTAAATCAGCCGATATTTAATTAAAAAATTAAAAAAATTTTTTTTCAATATTAGTTAATAAAATAAAAATATTATTGCTCTAATCAGGTGTAAATTTTTTTGTAATTAATTTAAATCAGATTGTTGTAGATCAAAATTATTTTATGTATTTTATTTCATTTATTTTAACGTCAGTTTTATTCTCACATCATCAGGCACCTATGTGTTTACAAACTAAATAATTAACAATTTTAATGTCAAATTAAAAATTCAATACAAATATCAAAAAAAAAAAAAAATTAATAAATACCTTAAAATTTTACAATATTTATTTATTTATATATTTAACGTACAATTTTTAGGAAAATTTTCCTTGATGCACGGTACAAGATTGGTTAGGTGCATATATTTTTTTACAATTTAATCCATAGATTATTTTACAATAGTGAATTTTTAGAGAATATTCACAGTATTTACAATTAATAAAAAGAAGACATAAGTCCGAATAAAAAAACAGGGGAGGATGACGAAAAAAAAAATAAAATTTTACAATATAAAAACACATAGTCCTTTATTTTTTTTACAAAAATTACTGCGCATGGTATTGTTTTGTATCCAAAAATTTTTTTTTGTACATAACATCATTTTGGACTGCATCATCCTGATTTAAATTAATTATAAAATAAAAATATTATAAATATCTAATTCGATCAAAACAAGGATAAAAGGGTTAATGTACTTTTATCATTAAACATATTCTCGCGAACGCGGAAAAATACTGTCTTATGTGGTAGTACGGTAGATCATTAAAATGATAATTCATAAATTTTCATTCCCCACAAGTGTTTTTTAATTAATTCATTGACCTAAAAATAGTTTCACATATCTGGTTTTCATGTCTGTAGACACCGAGATTTAAATGCTAAATTTTTCCTCTACTTATGTTGCACTATAAAGATATTTTTTTCTCCGTACGTAAAAAAATAATTTTACAAATATATTCATTATTTTCCATTCTATTTAATACCATACACACACACACACACACACACACACACACACACACACACACATGCTTCGATATATGGATGGGAACTCCATCAGACTAGATCAATCGCTCATAGGGGGATTACATATGAATAAATAATTGAAGCTTGTGAGTTCTCTCACAACTCGACAAATGTTACTCACTTTAGTGGAAAAGTACGGAATGAAACATAGTAGTATTAAATATATGTATGTACATAATACATGTTAAATGTGTACAAATGTAATGGGTGAGAGCAGGCGCCAGCTGCAATGATATTACTCGGGATCTCTTCTTGGTTGCTAATTTATTACAGACAACCTATTCACTTCCATTACAAGTGCCGTACAGTTTTCTTTTTGCATTAATGAAATTTTATCACACCCATCAAAACTTTCGCTGTTATTCTATTTCTCTATTTAATTACTTCATTTACAATTATTCGGGCTTTTGTAATCCCTCGGAAGAATTGAATGTATAAAAAAAAAAAAAAAAAAAAAAAATTGTTTTTTGATAGATTTTTATTTATGTATCGAAGAGCTAACAGATAAATTTACGAAACTATAGCCTGTAGATAACAGTAAAATATTACAATGTACTATTTTTTATCGAAATTTAATTTTTTATGTAGACAAGTGTGTAATTAAAATTCACTGTTAGTTTAAATGTTTAACAACATTGAATTCTTCGAATAGAGTAAGAAGCTTCAAAAATTCATCACATTCATTGTTATTATTATTATTATTCCCCGTTTATTTATTTAATTAACATATTACATAGATTACTGTCATAACTACTTTTGTTTCACTTAAATTACGGCGTAATTTAATCGTCTATTACGTCGTTACTTTTTAGACAATTGATTTAGATTTTTATCAAGATATTTATTTTATAGAATTAAAAGCTCATCAAACAAGTAATAAATTACCGTTTTGCATAATTTATAATTATCAATATTTTTTTTTAAACGGAATAATTATAAAATTATGTAACGAGTAATAAATCAAAATTTTTTCATAATATTTGTCTTTAAAAAAAAAATAGACCAAACGTGGCAAAAAAAAAATGATTGCGACTTGTAAGACACACATTGTCTTTAATTGCGATACGTAATTATAAAACCAATATTATATTTCATATTTTTTAAGGCACCTATTGATTTTATCGTAGCTCTGGGAACAGCAGAAGCAGCTCGAGGATCAAATGAGGGAAAAAGAGCGGATCGAGGCGCTGCGAAAGAAAGACAAACATGATCACAGTGCTATCGCTTCTACGGAGGTTAAATTACGCTTGCAGGTAATTATTTATACAAATAAAATTACTCTCAATTTTGCGCATTTGCTTCTTCGTGATTTAATTTGAAAAATTTCGTTTTTAGAGTTTTCTCGTCAATAAAAAACAGAGAGAAGCTGCAGCGGCGGCTAATGGAGCCGTGCCCGGCACTCCTGGCTACAGAAGTTGGTTAGTTAAATTTCGATTTTTTTTTTT
>JZSA01003860.1:0-11087 GCA_000956155.1 Cotesia vestalis | reverse complement strand
TAAAATAATAAAATATAACAAAAATTTCATAGAATTACCCTTAAAGGCAAATCACATGAATTAGGTATAAATAATAAATAGTTTACGAGGGCAATTGAGGCGGGTAAATTTTAAAGTAGTTTTAGTTTATATCGAGGCCATACAGTAGTGAATAGTAACTGCAAGTGCAATTTTACTGAACTGCTTTGACTGTACGGCTGTAAGTCTCGTGGTGTAACGATAATAGCACAACCTGGCCCAGTTATTCATTTAGCACTGACGAGTGTTGTGACCGAGGATATTTTCCTGTCCTTCCTATGCAATAACCACTTGCTTTAAATCGTTAAACTGTCCGTCTTTACCCATTATACGTTTAAACTTACATTTGAATTTATTTTTACTCCTCAAAAATATTTAAAAATTTTATTTTTAATTCTCGACTTTTTTCTGATGAATTTTTCAATTATCGATCATTTTTCGCTTGGCAGGATACAGTCTCAGTCGGAATCCAGCAGTTCGACGAATACTTCCCATCCTTACCGGATGCCTCAAATGCTGCAGGAAAAATTCGGGGACGATTTTCCGCTTCGTAAAACAGGTATTAATTTAATGTCACATGTGCTTAGACTATTTATTGAGTGATATAAATTTATTTAATTTTTTTTTTTTCGTCAAACAGTTTGTGTGCTAGTAGACTGCTTACTAAAGCATGATTTTAACGTCGTCATAACTTGGTTTTATTGTTTATTTTATTAATTATAAATAAATGTTTTGTTAATAAAATTTCATGGGAATTATTCGACAATAATAATAAATAATTATTTTAATTATTAAAATTGGTAATTATATAAAATGTCAAAGTTTTACTTCGATTTTTTTAAGAGGGTATTTCGGTCTAGAAGCTTTAACTTAAGGTAAATTTTTAAGTGCCGTAAAAAAAATCAATTGATATTTTTATTATTCATTTTTTTTTATGACATTTATTAATATTTTAAAAATACAGAAAAAAGAGTAAAAAAATTGAAAATTCAAAAAGTTAGCTGTTAATAAAATGAAGGGGTTTCAAAAAATTGACACGCGAACATACCCACGATTTCAACCCTTCCAGCGATTTGGGAAAAAAAAAAGATTATTCATTTAGATTTTGCGTTTTTGTGTCAAAAAATTTTGTGTTAAAAATTTTT
Source organism: Cotesia vestalis (assembly GCA_000956155.1). NCBI lineage: Eukaryota > Metazoa > Arthropoda > Insecta > Hymenoptera > Braconidae > Cotesia > Cotesia vestalis. The sequence goes on along the minus strand of JZSA01003860.1, from coordinate 9,924 downwards.
TGTTAAATATTTAAGGAGGGTTTACACTTTTTTTCTCACCCTCTATTTGTCAAACGAAAGTATCTCTGTCATATTTGTACAACAAATGGAATTTTAAAAATTATTTCATACATAAATAAATGAAAATTGTCAAAAAAAGCGCTTCCCTCTTCGATAGATAATTCAATTATAAATAAATAATAATTAAATTATCTATCGAAGAACAAAGCGTTTTTTTAAAATTATATTTTACACATAAACAACAAATATGTTGACAAAAATGACGTAAAATTTTTTATTTTGTTCTACATAAATAAAAATTGAAAAAAAAATTTTTTTTCACAAAATAGCAGCAGCCTAAACAAAATTAATTTTCGTATCACTTTTTTTGAGTTTTCCGAATTTTTTTAAATTATTAAATATTGAAATTTGGGGACGAGGATAGTTCATGCGATAGATAAGCCTATAAAGAAGACTTACACCAAATTTCAAGTAATTCAATTCAGTAGAACTAAATTTCTAGACCAAAATATTCCCTTAAATAAAAAAAAAAATTTTTTTTAGTTATAAAAAATTTATATGAAACTTTTGAGCTGTCATTTATGAAAGCTTTTATAATTTATGAAAATTCAATGAATAAAAAAATATAAAATCAATATTTAGCGTGTTCAGGTGTCACTTTAATCTTTCTAAAGGATGACATGACAAAATAACTCTATATAAATAATCTACCGAGCAAAATAAATAAATAAACAAACTTGACACATTTCAATTTTTTTTTTTTGGGTTTATTTTACGGTTTATTTTTTTTTTTCTGAGTCACTTTATTAAAGAGTTTTTATAAATAATTAATTCTCACTAGTATATAATTACCAAAAGTAAATATAATGTTTGGTAAACAGAGCTAATTGGAAAAATATTTTATTTGATTAATTAAAAAGTTCTGACGATGTGTTTTGTTAGGCGTCTGTGCACTTTTTTTTAAATTAGTTTAATTCAATACAAATAAAAAATTTTTAAAATACTTTACTGGTTGTGTGCCGCGAGCACAACAATGCAAAGTCCGTATAGTCCCAAAGTTAAAAAAAAAAAAAATAATCAAGTCATATAATAATAATAATAAAAAATAACTAACACCGGGTGAATTGGCCAGCCTCGGAGCCAAACTTGCTCAAGGTGCGACTTAAACAGCGTGTGATGGAGCGGAACATGGCAGCGACACGAAATTCACCCCTTACGGCACGTCGGAAGGATCGACTCCTGTCGCATCTCAAGCGGAAGTCACTCCTCGCAAGTACGTCCCAATACTAATTTATCCTCATCTCTTCCATGCCAAAAGCACTTTATAAACATTAATAAATATTATTCATAATAATAATAATTAATATTTTAACATAAATTGTTAAAATGCTATTTTGTAATATTTTAAATTTATTGTTAAATTATTTTATTTATTTTCCCCCGATAATTAATTTTTTTTTGTTTTGTTTCGCTTTATTTTTTAAAAATTTACTTCCTTTAAAATAAATTTAGTCAAACTAATAGTTTTATTATTTTTTGTGCATAGTTTGAATTTAATTTGATTGTTGATTTGAATTTTTGATGTTTCAATAACTGCATGAATTAACAATTTTGTTTTTTAATTATAATTTTTCGGATTTATAAATTATATTTTTGATAAATTACTTAATAATTTATCGGTCAAGTCATTTTTTAATCTAATATTTCAATTGTAAATTCAATTATTTATTTATTTTTTCACACGTATAAAAATTTTTATTTAATTCACTCATAATTAATGTCATTTATTTTATCAGACTCAGGTTCGAACCCCGAATCCGGGCCTAATTCACCGCCAACAGGAAACAACTCCCAAGCAAGTCCTCCTGCTGGCAGTAATACTCCTATTCAAGAGGTAAATTTGATTACAATAACTTTTATTACCTAATTACTCACTTTATATATTATTGTTTAATTCTTCTGACGGATAAATCGATATAACTTCACACTTTAAACTTAACTAGAACACGCGAAGTTAAACATTTGTTAATAAAGTTTTTAAACTAAAATTGCTTTACTTCAAAACTTATTGATTGTAATTAATCATTAATAAGTTTACTTCAAAATTATTAATGATTTATTGATACTGAAACAGGAAAATGAAAATATACAGTATGGAGGACCTTTAACGAGTAGTAGTCAACAGGGAAGTCTTTCCGATTTATCATTATTTAGTTCACCGTCAATGCCGAATATATCATTAGGAAGACCTCATGTACCGTCATCTAGTTCTTCTTCCGTAAGTTTTTATCATTTTTTAATAATTAACTTTAAAAATTTATTATTTTTCAGAGTTTAATTGAATTTTTCAGTTTTATCAAAATTTTTACCATTAAATAATAAGAATCTTTAGATATTTGATTAAATATTTTGCAAGTAAAATTTATAAATCAAAAATATACGCTAGTAAAAAAAAGCTGCAATTTTTTTTTTTTATTATTATTGGAAATTAATTAAAAGTTAAAGTCTGAAAATATTTATAGATTATTAATAAATACGTAGCCACTATGTGACTGCCGTAACTTGTAATCTATAAATAAAGAAAATTTTGCTTTATTAAATAATAACTTTTATTAAATTGTACTGTACTTTTTTAACTATTGACGTTATTAAAGATAGAAGCTCATCTCGATGTTAAACTCACCAAGAGCTTTCATTTGAGTACCCACATGTATTTTGATATATTCTTCATATATACATATATATGTAATATATATAAATATATGAAAAATTGATGTGGGTACTCAAATGAAAGATCTCGATGAGTGTAACATCGGGATGAGCTTATATCTTTAAAAATGTTAATAGTTCACAGGATACAAGGTCATTTCTTAATTATGTATCTAGAGATGAAGCATTTTTGAATGCAGTCTAAATACGTATCATCATAAATTGAAAAGGCACAAATTCAAGTCACGACCTTTGCAATAACACTAAATTCCATTAAAAAAAAAGCCGATTTTATCATATGGCTATTCTTGAGACAAAATTTTTCTTATTTTCTTAATAATTTAGATTATCAAAAATAATTCTGATAGTTTTTTTAATGATAGAAATAAAAATTAAAATTTTTATTTCAACGGAAAATTAAAAATATTTTTATTAAAATAATAATATAAAATAACGAAATAATAAAAAAAAATTTCAGAGTGGATCAAAACTCGCACCAGTATCAGAAGCCGAAGTCCGTGCAGCATTTACAGCGCGACTAGGTATGCCATTAACAGGACAAATGTTACCTGGAACCCTGCCATTTTATCCATCACTAACCGTAATTGAGGGCGAGCCGTCATATATTCACAAACAAATGCAAAATTTGGAACAGCAAGGAAGCCGACAGCATACAGTATATCATAATTCCCCAATAACGGACACTCAAGTAGCTCACGCAAGACTTCATAAGGCTGGTCACCGGCCTTTAGGTAGTATGTTCACTCTTCATTCTCACCTTCGTTCGTGTCAACTCTTGGAAGACAGATAAAACCACTGAGACAGAGACACCACCAACCACAAAAATAACTACTCTTATTATTTAACTACTATCTCTTAAAATAATTCAAATCTTCCAAGACCCTACACCCGCGTAATCCAGTCTCTCGGCAGAATTACCGACGACTAACCCCCCGATCTCTGTCCAACAGGTAGAACACAGTCAGCGCCTCTACCTCTGGGCCACCCGATGCTCCAGGGTGGGATAATACCGCCCCCGACAACTCACTACGAAGAATACCTCGCGGAGAAGCAGCTCCATGAACAGCAGCAGGCTCACAATTATCTCAAGCAGCAGATCCGTCAGACAGTCCTGACCCGGGTGGTCTCGCGCAGCGGAGGCAGCCAAGCCAACCAGCTCGAGGAAGCCCCCGAGTCCGAGGAGTCCGAGGTGATAGATCTCACGGGGAAGAAAGAAGTCCAGGAGGAAAGCGAGATCTCCAAGCAGCAGCGCGACCGTGAGCAATTTCTCCAGCAGCAGCGGGACCTTATGATGCGACATACCCTCCAGGTTAACGAGAGTCCGGCCTACGTCGCCAGCAGGAACTCCCAGACCGCTCGTCCGCTCTCCAGAGCACTCTCCAGTCCACTTGTTCATCTAGGTATGACATCTTGATGTTATATCAAATTAATGATCGTAAATTTACTTCATGCCGGATTTTCTTGATAAAAATGTAAATATTGAGTATGTTTAGTTTTACTGGATACTCTTTTAATTTATAAATTTATTGTCTGGTAGTTGATGAGTTAATTAATTATAACGATTGATTATTATGTGTAACAGGACCGCAGGGTACTAGTGGGGATGTGTTTACAAGGGGATCTCCTCACCGACCCACTACCGGGCTGGCCTACGACCCGATGATGCTCAAGCACGCGTGTGTCTGTGGGGAAACGGTACGAGGTCATCCCGAACACGGGGGTCGTCTCCAGAGTGTTTGGGCTAGACTTTCTGAGACTGGGTTGCTACAACGCTGCGATCGTATTCGATCGCGAAAAGCTACGCTAGAAGAAATTCAAACCTGCCATAGTGAAGCTCATACACTTTTATTTGGTAAGATTTAAAATTTTTTTTTGTAAGATCAATATGTGGCCATATATGGCCATATGAGCATATACGAAGCTCTATATGGCCATATCTATTTATATAAAGCCATATTAATCTATATATGGCTATATCAGACTTCATATGGCCACATATTTGGCCATATGACTAAATATGACGCTATATATGGCAATGTGAGATATGTGAAGCCATGTATGGCCATATTAATCCATATATGGCCATATGAGTAAATTTGAAGCCATATATGGCCATATGAGTAAATTTGAAGCCATATATGGCCATATGAGCATAGAGAAAACTCTATATGGCCATATAGCCCTTCCATATGGCCATATATTTTGCCATATGACTAAATATGAAGCTATATATGGCAATATGAGATATGTGAAGCCATATATAGCCATATTAATCCATATATGGCCATATGAGTAAAAATTTATGTCTTTTTGGTCCTTAATTCATTATAGAGTGCAAACGAAACTATATCAAACGACAATTAATTGTAAAAATAGTAAATAAATAATGAATAATAATAATTTTTCAGGTACAAATCCGCTAAACCGTCAAAAATTAGATCTATCAAAGCTATCGCCGCTGCCAATTAAAAATTTCGTACGACTGCCGTGCGGTGGTGTGGGTGTTGACTCAGATACGACGTGGAACGACCTCCACACGGCACCCGCGGCGCGAATGGCTGTTGGTTGTGTTGTTGACTTGGCCTTCAAAGCAGCGATGGGTGACATAAAGAATGGTTTCGCTGTTGTCAGGCCGCCAGGTCATCATGCCGAGCCGAATCAGGCCATGGGCTTCTGTTTTTTTAATTCTGTAGCTATAGCTGCTAAACTTTTGCAACAAAAGTTGAATACCAGAAAAATTCTTATTTTAGACTGGGTAAATAATTTTTAAACTTAAATAAATTATTTATTTACCCACTTGAGCTTGTCAATTAATTATTAATGATCTATTTACAAATGTAGGACGTCCATCATGGCAATGGAACGCAGCAAATGTTTTACGACGACCCACGTGTACTTTACCTGTCAATCCACCGACACGACGACGGAAATTTCTTTCCTGGGACTGGTGGCTCGACAGAGTGTGGAGTGGGCGACGGACTCGGGTACAATGTCAATATTTCATGGTCAGGTATGCTGAATCCTCCCATGGGCGACGCAGAGTATCTAGCGGCCTTTAGAACCGTCGTGATGCCCATTGCTAAGGAGTTCAATCCAGACGTCGTTATTGTATCCGCGGGATTTGACGCCGCGACTGGACACCCGGCTCCTTTGGGCGGGTACAATGTTAGTCCAGCGTGTTTTGGAAGAATGACGCAGTATTTGCTGGAGCTCGCTGACAGCAAAGTCATTCTTGCTTTAGAGGGTGGCTATGATCTCGCTGCCATTTGTGATTCTGCTCAGGAATGTGTCAGGGCGTTGCTAGGAGATGAACCTACTCCGATTCGTGATGAAGAACTCACGAGGGTGCCCTGTCAAAATGCTATTGATACTCTACAGAAAACTATTGCTATTCAGGTAGATAATTTTGTCTTTGTTATTATATCCCGTGAAAAAATTTTATTATATGACCATATATGGCCTGATATACGGATATATCATTTTTTAATGTGACCATAACTGTCTTGATCTGGAAATTGGCCATAGCAGTACATATATAAAGCCATATATGTGGCAATATAAGATATATAAAGCCATAAATATGACAATATGAGATATATATATAAAGCCATATATGGTCATATGAGCCATATCAGTACATATAAAGCCATATTTGGCCATATACATGAAGACATATGTGATCATATATATGAAGCCACATATATGGTCATATAAGCATATATGAAGCCATATATGGCCATATGAGCCATATAAATATATGTAAAGCCGTATGTGGCCATATAAGTACATAAAAAGCCATATGTGGCCATATATATGGCCATATGGCTATAGATGTAGCTATATATGGCAGTATGAGATATATGAATCAATATATGGCAACATAAGCATATATGACCATATATATATATATATATAGATTGCCATATATATGGCCATATGAGTATAGATGAAGCTATATACGGCAACATGAGATATATGAATCCATAAATGGCTATATAAGCATATATGAAGCCATATATGGCCATATTAATCTACATATGTCCATATCAGACATCATCTAATCTGATATGGATACATATGGCCTGATATGATGGTCATATATGGCCTAATATAAAAATTATTTAAATAAAGACACATCAGATCATATATTGCCATATATTGAAAAAAATTTTTTCTCGGAAATATTTATTAATTTAAAATTATTGATTGATAACGAGAAAGACACGGAATTCTATAATTATAGAATGAATTTTATGAATAATTCATAAGATAAAATATTTTATAAATAGAAAAAAATCCATAGGAAATTAATATTAATTGAGTTCATGAGACATTAAGTCATTAAACAATAATCTCTGAAATTATTGATGTCATTTTATATTTTATAATTTGTAGTAGGAGGTATCAAATTAATTATAAATAATGTATGAATGGGTTATTGGTTAATTTTTTAATTTTAAATGGGAGATAATAGTCTGGTACTTTCACACATAATTTAAACTCATCGAGATCTATGAATAATTTTTTTATGTTTAACAATTTATCAATTGTTACAGATGTCACACTGGCCTTGTGTAAAACTAGCTGCTCATACAGTAGCAATGAGTGCTGTCCAAGCGAGTCAGAAAGAGCACGATGAAACAGATACTGTGTCTGCAATGGCTTCACTATCAATGCAACAGCCGACTAATTTAACGTAATTATTATTATTATAATTTTAAATAATTGGTATGTTGAATTAAATTAAAGATAAGTACTTATAGAATTTATTTTTTAATCGCAGAAAAACGCCAGAACATTCCCGTGAAGTTTCCGAAGAGCCGATGGAGCAGGATGAAACAAAGTAAATGATAGTTAAAAAAAAAAAAATAAAAATCCTCACTGTTTTTATGAATTTTAATTGTTGATGGATCTTCGTATGAATTTAATTTCATTCAAATATTTGAATGAGTTTAAATACCTGCCGTATTTTTACATAAATTAACAAAATACCAAATTTATTAAATGAATTTTCTCATACCGGAGCCCTCCATATTTAAAAAAAAGAACGCCATTCGGCTACACCTGAAATGGAAGGTAGATTTCATTGAATGGATTATTTTGTATCAATAATTTTCGTTTGACATTGAAGGAAATTTATTTTAACATTCATAAGTAATATGAAAAAATTGTTATATACGTCAAATTAGGAATAATTTTATGAGCTTTCACGTAAATTTATCAAAAATTAGCTTTTTTTTTTTTTTATCAAAATTTATACATAAATAAAGTCAGCGAAAACGTAATTTTCACTATTTTGATTATTTTTAAGAGCTACCATTTCTAAATTAATTGAAGGATTTCGCTCATTTTATAGCTTATGCAAGCTAATTGTCCAAGGAATCTGTAGACTAAATTTTATTAGTATCTGTTGAGAATTCTCGATAGAATAACATCCATAATTAAATTTTGAACTGAAATTTTCACAAACTTATTTTTTTTTGTCTATATAATTATACCGTAACAAGAAAAAAAAATTCAATTTTTGAAATTTAAAAAAATTTAGAGCGAACTTTTAAAAATTTTTTTTTGAGCTGTACTTTGGAGAGAGCTCTTAAAAAATCAAAAACTAACATTTTTTTCACTCGAGACACAAAAAAAAAATACCCGGTTTTTTTGGGCAACCCTTATAATATTTTTGAGCTTTACTCGACTAGTTAAGAGATATTACGACAAAATTCAGAGTAAATTCCGACATAAGGAGCAATGCAAAAAATTGATTTCTGTGAAATTTACCTAAAAATTTTTCAATGGAGATTTATTGAAATTGAAGTTGTCACGGCTGGGCCGTAGTTTTTATTATATTGTAAACAAAAATTGTTTGAGATTTGATAAAAAAAAAGTTGACAATTTTTTTGTTAATTTTATCTTGGACAATATTTAAATAATCACGTTGTTTGAGAATATAAAATTATTATTTGTAAATATATCTTAATGATATAAAATATTATAAATAAGACAAGGTTTTGAGAACCGTACGTAATCTGTAAATAATTATATTTTTTTTTGTTTCATTTTATTTTTGCTTCAATAATAATTATTATTATTATTATTTTACACCGTTTTAATTATTAAATTCATATAGTTTATAATTACATAAATAATTGATTAGTTTATTTTAAATAACATATTAATTGTATGAGTGTCTTAAATAGACAACGAATCATTTATTGTAAATTAAATATTTTACTATTATTATATATTATAATAATAAACTATTATTATAAATAAATATATAACACTTAAATTTATATTATGTAAATGATTCAACGAAGAATTCATAAATATCACGCCCAATGTTCTAATCAAGCCACTGTAATATTATTTTAAATAATACTTAAAAAAAAAAAAAAAAATATATATAAATTGTATAATAGTTGAATATGAACAAAACAATTTAATGTTACATCATTAAATGTGTAACAGTAATTACGAGAATATATTAAGATGAAAAAAAAAGACAATAGAGTTAGATAAAAAATTTTCTCTCTATTTATCAAGAATTTGTGTGATTGCTGGTCAATAACACAATTACTTTTTTTTTTATGGTACTGCGCATTAAAATTATGTTTTATTAATTATTTTTTTTATTTTTAATGTTGAAAAAAAAATTTTGAATTAAAATATTATTGTGATTATAAATATTTACTAGAAATAAATTTTAATATAAAATTAATATGAAAGTTGATTAATTAAAATTTTTTGTTGTAAAAATTTCAATTTGATATATTTTGTAAATATATATTTTTATCAGATCAACTTTCTAAGAAATTTTAATTTTTTTATTTTTAAATATATATCATTTGATAATGATAAAATGAAGTAATTGAATTTCTAAAAAAAAAAAAAAAATTTTATTAAAAAATATTCTAAAAAAAATTTATCTTTGGAAATAATTTTGAGCTGGCCCAGATACAAGCTGGTGAAATTTACAATATACAAATAATAATATTAATTATAAAATACTCAATATTATCTTAACTAATATATATAAATACATTAAAAAAAAAAAATAAATAAATAAATAAAAAATGTAATTGAAAAAATGTACAGGGTACTGAGAAAACGATGTAAAGATAAATTGCGCGTTTCCCATAAGAAGTAAAGATAATTGTAACTGTTAATATGTACATATTATTATTATTATTAAAAAAA
>JZSA01003857.1:0-18978 GCA_000956155.1 Cotesia vestalis | reverse complement strand
AAAAAATTCCACATGTAAAAATTAATCACAAAATGGCTAGTAAAAATTTTTATGACATTAAAAGGAGTCACTTGAAAATTTTTTAATTTTATTTAACATAAAAACTTGTTCAAAAAAATTATTTTTAAAAAATTGCATTTTTTATTTTTCAAAATTTTTACTTAATTTTTTTTTGTCATAATTTATTTGTCATAAAATTATTGAATATATGCCAAAGTAATTTTAATAAATTTTTATTAAATGTAATTGATTTTTAACAATAATTAAAAAAATTCACAGCTGTCAGAAAACTTCAAAATAATTTTTACAAAAAAAAAAAATACCTTCAATTTAGAAAAAAAAAAAAATTTATTTTGTTTAAGAAATTTTGATATTAAATTGATTTTTTGATTAAATTAATTTTTTTTTTTAAATTTATTTTATTTTAATTTACAAACATGTATGGATAACACTCACATTCCATGTTTGTAAAGGTGGACCTTCGTAAAAACTCCGCCGTCTATCTTACGGTTTAAAACAAATTTTTTATTTTAAAGAAATTTTAATATTAAATTGATTTTTTTATTAAATCAATTTTTAAAAATTGCGTTTAATCTTTGCGTATTTTTTAAATCAAAAGGAAAAAAATTTTTTTTTTATAAACTAAAAGTAAAAAAGCGACTGTTTACACAATTTAGACATTTATCTTTCATTAAATCATCTAACAAATAAAACATAAAGCAAAAAAACGTTTGGAATGCTCGTCAAAGCCAATAGAAAACAGCGTCCTGTGCATTCCAACATCGACCGTGACTTTTTGTCCATCTTACTTCGATTATTGTGCGTCTCCCCTTTAGAATCTACATGCAAACTTGTATTGCAAAAATACATATTTATAAAATTACTATCAAATTATGGAAAGCAGTTACAACACGGAAGATAATTAATGGTAATTTTGACTAATGTACTGGAGTTAAAATTACCGGGTAATTTGACGCAATCTCGCGTTAATATAAGCCCGCTGTTTAACGCTCGTTCTCCACCAAGTTAAAAAGTCTCTACGTTTCTAAAATGATAGCACACACAGCATACAGCGCTATTTATTCCTTCGCCATTATTTACGATCCTTATAGCTCGTAAGTGCTACACACCATTGATGTTCATATGAACTTTAAGGAAAACACGAATTACAATCGAGTTGCAAGGGGAGTAAAAACTTTTATTTAGTGCTTACATTACTCTACTGAATTAAAATTAAAACCTGTGAGTATTTAACTTTTCACTAGCGTAGTTTAAATACTTTCAATAAATAAAACTTATTTTATCAAGGGTAAGTTCACTGACCTGCTGCATATATTGCTGCTGGGAGACTTGTTGTTGCATATGTTGTTGCTGCGTCATGTGCGACGCCATTGGATTCCCCATTAAACCCTGAAACCATTTGTCATTTTATTTATCAGTTTTTTATAAAATAAAATCACTTACAAGATAAATAAGATTTTTTTTGTCGAAAAAAAATTTTTATTAAATTTTTAACTTCTATTTAATGATTTAATACCCGTACTCATTTAAATTAAAAAAAAAAAAAAATTTTTTTTTTTTCATATTAATATAATTATTTTTATCAATTTATACTAATTCGCGCGCACAATTAATGACAGAGAGACAAGAAAAAAAGAAATAAAAGAGATCACATTACGAATAAAAAAATATAAACATCTAGTACGAAGGACATATTTTAAACTGAAAATTTAAGCTCTAAGTTATCGTGTCAAAATAATAATAATAAATATTTACAGTATTTAAAAATATCAAAGCCATGATAATTTACAGCATTCATGCAGATTTAAAATTTCGTTAACGAATAAAAAGCATAAAAATTTAATTACAATTCGGAGTAATTTAAAATGAAAGCCCGAAATAAAGTAAATCAATTCAATCGTCATATCTGGTAAAATAAAACAAAGTGATAAAAACAATGATAATTAAAAAAAAAGAAAAAAAAAACCTAAATTTGATGATTGTTGTGGTTATGACGAAGATTATTAGTGACCCCACTCGACGGGCTTTGGACTCGGCACTGCAGTAATTGGCGAAGAAGCAAATAAGGCATACGGTCATCATTATCAACAGCAGCAGCAGTAGCAGCAGCAGCACGTTCGAGTCCTCAGCCCGGAGTGGGTGGGATCTTATGTCAGTGAATATTGAAGTTGTACTGCTTACGGGTGGAAGTGATACGCAGCCATCGGCTGACCGCGAGAGGTTCAGGGTGGCAGTTAGACCAGGCAATATCACTAAAGTGTGACGAGTAGGGCGTCGAAGTCGTGGTGGCTTCGACCTGGATAGACCGAGGGAATTCTGTTTGGTGATGATACTCATGCTTGCTTCGCTTGGAAGACCTACTGGTGGTGTTGCTGCTGCTGCTGCTGCTGCTGCTGGTGGTACTGATACTGCCCATGGGACTGAGGAGAAGAGAATTATTATGATTGGCGCTGGCGTTATTATTGTTAAGCCTTTTGCCGTTGGCGAGCTTCGGGTGATCCAGTTGGTCATCAAATGCAAGACTGGGCATCGACGAGCCTTGATAACTGTTTCTGGCCAAGGCTGACCCTGTTGTTGCTGCCATCGGTGACGGCTGATGCTGATGACCAGATGATGATGACGATGATTGTTGTTGATGTTGTTGTTGTTGTTGCTGTTGCTGTTGCTGTTGCTGTTGTTGCTGCTGTTGCGGCGGTTGTTGCTGCTGTTGCGGGGGTTGAGGGGGCTGGGGCTCATTTTCATTGGCACTCTTACTCACTACAGACGCTCTGTATGCCGCTAATGCTTTCAAGTACTCTTTTTTAGCGGCTTCAGTCTTCTTCTTGTAAACCTGTTGTGTTGACAAAAAGTTATTTGTTTAGATAAATATTGTTACAGCGGGAAGTAAAAATAATAGTCGCGGTGAGAAAAAAGGTGTCATTACACTCGAAATACTTTTAAAAGAATAGGTGTTCGTTTGAACGAGATTTAATTATCCCTTTGACCTGGAATCGAACGCGTGGTAATGGAAAAATATATATTTAACGATGCAATAGATATTTTACTCTAGGTTGGATGTTATTTTTATTTGGTTATTTTACATTAATTTTATGATCATAAAATACCTGAGAGATTTTTTAGAGACGTGGGTGATTTATTACATGGTAAAAAAAATTAACTTTGTTCAAAAGAAAATTTCTTGAATCATTAAATTTATTTTAAAGAGTATAGTTTTCTTAAATCAAGAAGATACATTTTTTAATTAAATAAGATTCACTAAAATTAAGAAAAATTTATTAATTTAAAATTTTTTTTCATGAATCAAGTTTAATTTTTTTTTTTAGCGGATTTAAATTAAATTACAGCCATATTATTATTTCATAATAATAGTAACAATAACAAGCGACCTCGGAGCCACTATGTGACTGCCGTGACTTGGTAAATATTAAGAATTAAAATTTTGCTTGATTAAATGACTTTTGTTAAATTGCACTGTACTTTCTTAACTATTGAAATTTTTAAAGATATAAGCTCATCCCGATGTTACACTCATCAAGAGCTTTCATTTGAGTACCCACATGGATTTTCATATATTTTTCTTATATACATATATATAATATATATAAATATATGAAAAATTGATGTGGGTACTTAAATGAAAGCTTTCGATGAGTGTAATGTCGAGGTGAGCTTATTTTTTTAATAATAATAATAATTATTATTATTATTGTTATTGATTTAAAAAAAAATTTAATGATTAAAAAATAAAATAATATAATCTTAGTTCATAAATCAAATCCACCTTGCAAAGGTCACACAATGTACGTTAGAATAATTACACGAAGCAAGATTACGCTGATACAACAAAATTCTACAATGTTCAATATACACTGTCATATATATTACATTATTCAAGTATATAATATGTATTATCCAATCTATATGCACATAACATTCTTAATACAAGCGCAATAATAATAACTAAAGGTGTGTAGTTGTATTATATCTATACATGTATATAAAAGGTGGAGTAGATATATTATAAGAGAATCGATATGAAATTGTGGTACCCATTTCAAGCCTGATAATTATTTCCATATCCCATATCCCTTCGCAAATAAGTAGTTGTGTTAAATTACTTTTAAAACTTTTTTTTTTATTATTTCTTTTACGTTTTTAAATATTTTTAGTGGTTATTTTCATATTTACTGCCTCGTTATTTATTCCTTCTTCGGGGCAAAAAATTTAGCCAGGCGGTGTGGAGAGAGTTTAGACAAAAAGGCTATTGTTAAATGATTAGAGATAAAAGAATAACAAAATGGTAATAACCATGAAGGGGAATGCAGTATGTTTATGTATATGTATTCCGAATACACCAACAGCTATTTCAAAAATACTATTTTAAGAGTGATAAAGGATAATATATTAGACAATAGGTATATTTATAAATATTTATGACCGGCTAGACGTAAAAAGCTCGAACTTGTTAAAAGGAAAATAAGTGAAGGTGGAAATGCAGCAAAGAGATTGTTCAGACGAAACAAACCGAGTGGAAATCCATTAAAAGCTATTTTTTACTTCATAATAATCATAAAAGAATATTCTAGATACTTCGGATACTTGGAAGCAATTAAATACTATTTCAATAATTAATTTTTAATATTCTTCAAATTTATTTATTTTTCTTTTTTATTTTATTTTTAATAGCTGCAATATAAAAGAATTTTTTAAATATTTTTTTTACTCGAATACAGTCGAAAATATTTATGTATCCATTTACGAAAAAGCGATTTAAAGTTAAATTAAAAATGACTTATATTTTCCCTTCAATTATCTTGATTGCGTATTTGATAAGAAATGAAAAAGTCAATAAAGTAAAAAAATACATTTAAGATATTAAGGTAAAAAAAAAAAAATAAAAATAAAGTTTTTGTAGCTTTATCGAGAAAAAGTTGTAACTAATAAATTTAGTGTTTATTTTTTTTTATATAAAACTTTGGAAAGACATGTTTTATTAGGAATTTTGCTACGCTCCGCCCATAAGAAAACTTTTCAACCCTCTTACCCTCCCGCTTGCATCGATTTATTTTATCAAGAAATGAAGTTTAATTTAATTCGCTTTTCTTAAGTGTTTTTTTTTTTTTTTTTTTTTTTTTTTTTTCAAGGGACTGTTACTCTGCTGAATCACTTCCCTGATGGGGAAATCAATTATTTCTATTACGTTGTCAGATCCACTGGTTTTTATTGAAATAAAATCTAAAATAGTACATTGTGGAAGTAAAAAATATTAAATAATAATAATAATATAAGATATTGAAAGACTTCCTGATTTTAATCAGCGAATCGGATTTTATTATATCATTATAGTATATTATATATTACCATTACTCTGTACGGGTTGAATTTAAATTTAATAATACATATTATTTCTTATTTAAGAGTCAAGAGATAAAAGCGATAAATTATTCGGTTCCATTATAAGTGAGTTAAAGAGAATTGTTCGAAACTAAGACAGAACTTAACTGTTTAAATGTTTAAGTCAAGAAAGATCGATGTTTAATGCGACAGTAACGTTCCTGATTTAATTATTCATGCGATTGTATTTGCTCGCCAGTTAAGAATAAAGAGACACTTTGCTCCGCGTGTATGAGAGAGACTTTAAGAGGAAAATAATGCAAAAAAGCCAATTGGAAATAAAATAAATTTTAAAAGAGGTGACTGAGAATAAGAGCAAGTGTGAGAAAAAGACAAAACTAACGTAGAAGGTGTATTTAGTAGTGGATGGATCGCTACTGTGTGCTGTTACTGTTACTGTATATTGATACTCTGTACTGTATTGTGGTAACGGATGCTTTGAATAAAACATAACGTGTCCTCTTTTACACGCAGTCGCGTTTTTTTTTAATTTTTAATCGTCAGATCAGATCGTTTATCGATAGTGTACTATTTTTAACAATTTACCTTTTTATGAAAAAGTTTATTTTCATTTTAGATTTATTTTTTTATTATTTTTTATTTATCGTAGTCAGTTCATTTGATTTATTATTATAAAAATTTTTTATTTTTTTATTATTTTGTAGAAAATTAATCTGTTTAATTGATTAATTTTTTAACATAATAATAATAATAATAATAATAATAATAATAATAATAATGAATATTTTAAATAAAAATCAAAATTTTTAACGGAAGGTTAAAAATAATAATAAAAAATAAATAATAAATAATAAATAATAATAATAATAATAATAATTAGTAACCTTGCAGTCACGGCAACTATGTGACTGTTGTGACTTGTGAATTATAAATAAATAAAATTTTGCTTTATTAAATAATGACTTTTGTTAAATTGCACTGTATTTTCTTAAATATTGACGTTTTTAAAAATATAAGCTTATCCCGATGTTACACTCACCAAGAGCTTTCATTTGAGTACCCACATGCATTTTGATATATTTTTGATATAAACATATCAACATATAATATAAACATATAATATATATAAATATATGAAAAATTGATGTGGATATTCAAATGAAAGGTCTCGATGAGTGTAACATCGGTATAAGCGTATATTTTCAAAAATGTCAATAGTTCTCAAGATACAAGGTCGTTTCTTAATTATGTTAAATTGCACTGTACTTTTTCAACTATTTACGTTTTTAAATATATAAGCTCATGCTTATATTAAACTCATCAAGAGCTTTCATTTGAGTACCCACATGCATTTTTGATATATTTTTCATAAATGCATTTATATATAAATATATAAAATATATGAAAAATTGATGTGGGTACTTAAATGAAAGGTCTCGATGAGTGTAATATCGGAATAAGCTTACATCTTAAAAAATGTCAATAGTTCACAAGATACCAGGTCATTTCTTAATTATATATCTAGAGATACGGATATAGACTATCCTGGACACAAAATTTTTCTTATTATCTTAATAATATAGATAATAATAACAAATGCTATATTGTATTATCAAGATTTATTGAGTTCTAAAATATATATGCAATATTTCCCTCGGGGAATAATAAATAAATGTTATCAATATTATCGACATAGCCACTAATAATTGCTGTAATTTGTATCGTACATTTGTAATGTTATAATAATTCAATACCGTGGGAAGTAAATCGATTTTTCGTAGTTCTTAAACGTTTATTACTAACTCCGATTATTACAAAAAAAAATAAATGATTAAAAAGTGAAATGTAATTGACAGATTATGACTAATATGATCTTGATAGATCGCTAAAAATTTTGTACCTAACAACTGAAGAATTAATAACTCATAAAATAAAATAAAATGATTGAATGGTATAACAATTTTGTTAAGCCCAGTGATTATTATTGTAATTATGGGCATAAGTATAAACCATAAAAACCACACCTAAATATAAATTTAAGATTAATGAGCCAACATGAAAAGTTGACATGATAATTTATTATTGTTAATCATGATACACGAGTTCGCTGAGTGTTTTGTACGTTGAATAAAATAAACTAATACGATAAATCTAGAATAATGATTTCATTACGAAAGAACAGAGAAGACAAAGCAATGAAAAAAACAACTGTATAAGAGTTATTGTTGCTTAATATGTTATTTAATTACCGTGATATTTATTACTTTTGTTATAAATTAATCTACCGATTCAATCAGTGAATTAATCGTTGGTTATATTAACATGAAAGAGGAATAGTTGAGCAATTTATCTGATAATCGATATGTGATAAATGGTTGAATCCACTGGGGTACTGACTTGCGTGTTTGTTATTATTTTTATTATTAGATCGGTTGTTTTGTGTTTCTAGAAAAAGGTTAAAAATATTTTTCGATTGGATAAAAAAAAATTGCAAGAGTTGTTAAATACACAGTAAAAAGTTTTGCGTCAAAAAATTTTGTGTCATAAATTTCTGTGTTAAATATTTAACAATTTTATATGAAAATTTAATATTTATTTTGTTAAATCAACACAAAAAAGTGTTAAATATTTTTTATGGTCAAAAATAAAATTGACCCGACTTGTGAATAATTATTGAGATAAAAATTGATTTTTCAGAAATATTTTTTAAAACAGCAAAAATAGATTTTTTTTTTTTAATTAACTTCGTTACGAAAAAAAAAGTCGTGTACTTCAAACGCAAACAAAACTTGAAAAAAAAAAAAAAAAACGAGTCATTTTTTCAGCTTTAATAAAAAATAAAAAAAAAAAAAGAATTTCACAATTAAAACTAGTTTGTTTATGCAACAATCAAAACTAACTTTGCAAAAATTAAGTTTTACTTGAAACTATTTTAGAATATGTATATTTAAATATATGCGTTTTAAATATTCATATCCTCATATTTGCATATTTATTAATGTATAACAAGTTATATAATGTTTTAGAATCTAGATAAATATTATATGACTGTATTTCAAATGGGAAATTATGATTACAAATTTTTCTATACATTTAAAAATTTCTACACAGTAAAAAATTTTCCGTTATTGCGTCAAAAAATTTTGTGTTAAAAATTTTTATGTTAATTAAATATTTAACACCTTTTTGTGTGAATTCAACAAAATAAATGATTAAATTTGAGTACCCTCATGCATTTTGATATATTTTTCATGTATACATATATATAATATATTAGGGTGTGCCAAAATGTAACTTCCGTGAGGAACCTTTAAAAATTAAAATTTTGAGTTCCGCTTTTAACAGCAGCTGTGTTAAGGAATTTCCTGAGATATTTCGGGGTGAGAGGATTTATTCGATTTTCATAGAATTTTTAACAGGAGATTCAATTGGGCACTTCCGGTCAAATTTTGAATTTTCACCGAAAATGTCCAAACTAAATTTCTTTTAAGAAATTCTATGAAAATCTAATTCATCGTCTCACCCCAAAATATCTCAGGACACGCCCAAACACAGCCCCTGTTGAAAGCGGAACTGAAAATTCCAATTTTAAAAGGTTCCTCACGGAAGTTACATTTTGGCACACCCTAATATATATAAATATATGAAAAATTGATGTGGGTACTCAAATGAAAGGTCTCGATGAGTTTAACATCGGGATGAGCTTGTATCTTTGAAAATGTCAATAGTTCACGAGATACAAGGTCATTTCTTAATTATGGATCCCTATCTAGAGATAGAGAATTTTTGAATGCAGCCTAAATACTATCGGTAAGAATGAAATGAAACCTTGAAAAGGCACAAATTCAAGTCAAGATCTTTGCAATGATACTAAATTTCACTCAAAAAACCGATTTTATCATAGGACTATCCCGGACAAAAAATTTTTCTTCTTAATGATGTAGATTATTATTTTTGAGTTAAAAAAAAATTTTGACAATTAATTGTTCAAAAAAATATAAAAAAAAAATAAAAATTTAAACGCAATAATTTAATAATAATATTAATAAATTTTTAATGATATAAATAAGACTAAATATCCATGAAATAACAATTAATTATGATGAAAAATATTTAAATAGCCATTAAATTTAATATAAGGCTAATAAAATTTAACAAGAAGGAATTAACGATAATATAGTAGAATAATTAACAATTTAATTAAACAGTACAATGTAGAGTGTATAATGTATAATGTATAATGTATAATGTATAATAGGGAGTTTAAATGAGTAAGAGAGATGAAGATTATGGAAATGACTGTCAATGAGTGAGATTTAACCAAGCGAAACTGATTGAACATACATAGCACAGTGGCTTCACTGTTAGGATTATGATAGTATAGTTATATTAGCACTTGCATTAAACTCAATACAATAAAGTAGATGATACTTGTGTAATATAATGTAACTACAGTTATAGTTATAGTTATAGTTAACTTTACTGCAACCATTACTATCATCATTACAACTACTCCTATAAACTACAACAAACGTTAGTTCGTATGGATGATCCGCGATACTATACGTATTACTAAAGTGTAAATAATGATGCAGGATGATATCGATAATTAGATACTCCGAATTTATCACCTCGTATAATATTATTAATTTTGCGTATGGAAACCATATAATCTAAGGTAATTACTTTAATCTTTTAATCAATTGCATCCCCTGTAACTTTTAACTAATAATAAAAAAAAAATTACGCGTTATTGTTTGATTAATATAATTAATAAATTATTATAAGTGAAATCTTCAATATAATATTTAATATTTAATATTGAATGAGAAATAAATGAATAAGTAATATTCTATCGAGTGTAAAAGCAATTTAATACTTTTTTAATTAAGTAGACAATATAAAAAATAATATAGAATGATTAATTTTGCTCGGCATTCGATTTTAATTGGATTCCACTAAAATTGACGCTTGAAAAGTTAAAAGGAATTTTAATTACATTCCCTTTTCTTCTTTTTTTTCTTCCCTCTTTTTTTTTTATTATTGAATATTCAATATGGGTCATGTCGCTATATATATTTATTCAGAATTGACGTAAAATATTAAAATATACATTTTAAAGTTAATAATATTAAAAAACTCATCAAACAAAATTTTTTCCATCACAATATTCTAGGTTTAATATTAAATTATAATTAAAAAATTCCGACCTACCTACAGTACTTTACTCAAACTTAATACACATTAATTAAATTTAATAATTAAACAATTAATTACAATTTAATCAGAAAATTTATTTAATATGAAACAAATAATATAATAATAATTGTATTTTAATTAATTTTCATTTTTGTCCCGGTTTTTTCAATTATTATTATTATTATTATTATACTCTATATATTAAATTATTTTACTCGTATATTTTGAGTTTACTCTGAGTACATACACTGTATATGTTCTTCAGTTGCAGTTCTCGTACCGTTAATTCAATTAAAGGTTTATCTCGAGTAAGACCGCCAACTCGGATTACGATTTATATTTAGCTACAGATATATACCTCTGTATAAATAGTGATTTATTTACAGAAACTCTTTGCTAATTTGATAAAAATTTGTATTTTTTACTTCTTGCTTGTATCAAATTTTTTATTATAAAATATAGCTTTAAATTTAAATCCTGAATTATTTTTTCATTCAAATTTAATTAATTAAAATTTCTATATTTTTCAAAAAAAAATAAACATTTAAAAGTGGGGTCACCGATTTTAATTTTCATTTTTTTCAATGAAATTTCTATCCCAAAAATCTCCATCTTTTGAGTCTATTTTTTTTTTTTTATCCATTTTCTTTAGTATGATTCTGAGTAATAGCCTATTTAAAATTACCGTCTAATTCAATGTAATTTAATTACAAAATGAATAAATTCATTAACAGTAAACAGTCTTTTTTGTATTTCGATGGATATTTAAAGAAAAAAAAAAAATTTAATCAACCCGAGAAAAGAATAAATGTTAATAATTAAAAAAAATAAATAAATATTTTACTCACACTTTTGTGATCGCTGTCAAGAGCGTCCCACATAGATGCCACAATTTTGGAAACTTCTCCAAAGCTCGCATTTGGATTTTGTCCCTTGATAGCTGCCTGCGTGTCACGGAAGAAAAGTGCGTACGCGGAGACGGGCCTAGAAAGCCAACAAATTCCAATAAATAAAAACAATAAATACCGACCAAGAATTGAAAAAAAAAAATTCAATTTAAAAATCAATAAAAATGATCAGACTGCCCATTAAAAATTACATAACAAATTAAAGCATGCAATGTAAGAATAAGAAATATGAGAAAAATATTGCACGTGTCGCTTAACGTCCGCTCAATAATTCATAGTCTCAAATGGTTTAATTGGACGTTTATTAGCTCTGATTCTTAGAGTGAGTTAACAAATAAAATCTATACAGAGTTAGAAAAATAAAATCGCGTAATGATTTATTTATTAAATAATAAAAGTAAAATCTGGGTAATAGAAGGTTTAATTAGGTAATATCAGCTCGCGTATTACGAAAAAGCATTGTATTATTATTGAATAATATTCGAGCATATTAACACAAGCTGAAATAATTTATATGCGAATAGAATGGAAGATTAATCAAGTGTCTTTATAATAATAGAGTATATAGACTGCTATTATTATAACCGAAGGTTTGCATATGCATGATAAATGTACACGTCAAATGTTTGATTATCCTGTCAGTTATTGAATAATTTAAATGATTGAATTAATTTCAAGAATGCTGAATTATCAGGCATTGTTGATAAATTTTTACCTCACAGAGCAACTCAAATAATCTGATATTAAATGTGAATGTTAATTATGTGATGGAGCATCAAGCTGATTATATTAATTTCAGGATAATATTGTGATTGTGGAATTTAGTCGGAACTATTGCGCAATTATTTTACTGTGCTCTGAAATCCAGTAATAAGAGTACCAGGAAGAATATAGAAGCAAAGAGAGTAAATTCTGATGAGCAGCCTCTCTCTATCTTTCTCTGTTTGACTCTTGTGGTTCTTCCTCAGAATGCTATTTCGAAGTAGTTGTAATGCGACCGCTTGTTTCACCAGCTGGACTCATGTCCTACATTTACGGGGTTGTAATAGTAATGGTAATTGCCAATTCACAGCAGTAATAACTTAAAGTCCCGTCGACTGCGGTAACTCCATTAAAGCGAAACAATCGACTAAAAATTTTTTATTTTCAAGTCTACTCTGGTTATTTCAAGGCAAGAGTCGCTTATGAAAGTATTTTTTAATTAATTTTAAAATTTTTTTAAAACTCGGAAAAATTATTTATTATAAAACTGCTGATTTTATATTTAATAAGACTCTGTAAATTTATTACGACACTTCCTTTTTAATAATTTAATTTTAATGATCAAGGATAACAAGATTTATCTAATTAGGATGTAAATCATTGAGCTGTAACAGCTATTATTATCAATTATAATTGATAAAACATTTTTATTGATTTTTAATAAGCTTGAAAGAAAATTTCTACATACTTTTGTGGTTCGTTGGGGTCCCTTTTCTTCTTTTTCTTCTGGACTTTTGGTTTTTTCTGTACCTTAACCACATCTGCGGGTTCCGGTGATGGTCGCTTAATTCCAGCTACCTATAAACATAAAATAAATTATTAAATATTAAATTCATAAATAATTTTATTTAAAAAAATGTAAATAAGCAAAAAATTTACAGAAAAATTAAAATTTTTTTAAATTACGGCAATTTAAAATTAAAAACTCGTTTAAAAATTTTTATTTATTTATTTAGATTAATTATAAATAAATTTATGTAACAAAATAAATATGGATAAATTGCTAAAAGATTATGACCTTCCTTACACTGTTAGTTGTAGGCTATAGTTATAAGAATCGCGTGAGTAATTCCTCGAGCGGTAATTGAAATAATTTCAGCCAATCAACTGCACTGATTTGTCTAGTTATATTGTCACATGATTTAATACACTTAGCTTTCATGGACGAATATAATTGATGGCTTATTTTACGACGATGTTAATTAATAAAAAATGCAAAAATTTTTTCATCGATATTTAAAAAAAAAAAAAAAATAATAATTTTGGGTAATTAAAAAAGAAATTAGTTAACTTTTTTTTTTCAGTTGGTTGAGTTTTAAAAAAAATTAAAACTGTATTTCCTATAGAGTTCAAAAAATAAAGGAAAAAAATCAAGAAGCAAAAATACGTATTTACAGAGCAGAATAATGAGTGCTAGAGAGGAAACGAAAAGAGCATTGTACTATAGAAGTTGTAGGGGCTCTTGTCAGTATTGTCGGGAATTTTTTTTTCTCTATCCCTCATGGTAGTTTCCTAAGTAATTTTGGTTGAACAAAAAGAAGCTCAATCTGAAGCACAAAAAAGCTACTACACTGTAATAATTTTTACTTGTGATTAAATTTTTCAATTTTATTATTTTTAATTAATAACAATCGCTTAATTGATGCATCCCGCTATTAAAGTGTTAAATTACCATTAATTTATCGTTATTATTATAATAATTATTCCATATGTAGGTATATAACATAATGCGCAATAATTATTCGAATTACAAAGATAGAAAATGGGTTAGAGTTATTAATAACTTATTGTGAGTGCGGTGATTTATATAAATTGATGCGTTTTAAATTCTTCGAGCAATTTATTACAAAACCGCATTATGTTAAATTTTTGCTCGTTACAAAAAATTTATTTTTGTAATGATGGAAAATTTATTTAAATAATTGAGGAGTTGATTTTCAAAAGGGGTTGTTTTTTTATTTTTGAAAAGGGGTTACATGGGTTTCACGGTTTCAAAAAATTAATTGTTTTTTTTTTTTATGTTTTATTAAATTCTACAACATCTCTAAAATATTTTCCTAAAGTTTCAAATCGATCCGAAGAATAGTTTTAAAAAGATGCGCACCCAAGGCGCTGTTGTAAAAACGGTACTTTTTTTTTTGAAAGATTTTTTTTTTCAATTACAACTATTTAAAAAAAAAAAAAATTCCGCGAAATTTTAGCCAAATTTTCAATTTTTTTGTAAAAATCTCTGCCAAAAATCCAATTTTCATTTTTTTTTTCTTCTTTCAATCAAGGCTTAGTTTGAAGTCTTAACTAAAATTAGAGACCTAGTTTGAAGTCTTAATTAAAATTCTGATGAATGAATTTTTTTTTTTTAATCATAAAATTTTTAGTTTAATTATAAAAATTTATTAAATTTAACACAATTTTAAATAAAAATATATCAAAAGATTATGATCAACTTTAAATAACTAAAACTGTCACGAACAATTTATTAATTCGCGTTTAAAAAAAAAAAAAATATCAAGCACACTCCATCACAATAAATCGTTTTTTTTCCGCCACGGAAAAGAATTCTTTTGACAGACATGAGTGACAGCCCTGATAATCTAGAATAAACTGAACAGAATAAAAATGTAATTGTAACAGAGAAAAAAAATAATAATTGGATAAGTAAAATAAAATTAATTTGTTACAAAAAAAAAAAATAAATCTTTGGAGCTTAACTTTTTCAATCAATTATAAAGACTAAGAATTTAATTTGAAATAATTTTTTTTACAAAAATGTTAATAACTTTTAAAGTTTAGTCACGGTTCTAACGTTAAATGAACTGTGAATAAAATCTATCAGAAAGTTGAAGTCCGTAAAAATCGATTTATTGAAAGAGAATTCTGAGGAGATTGATTGATGAATAATATTTTATCTTTTTGCTTGTTATTAAAACTATTAATAATAAAAAAAAAAAAAATAAATTTTAATAAATATTTGTCTGGGGAAAAAATTAAAAGCTATTTCATGGTTAGTTATCGTAATTATCTGTGACCGTTATGCAATTTTATTTACTTTAAGTAACAAACAGTTACGGTTTGATCAGTTCAATGTTTTTTAGTTTAACAAGCTCGTTCGATATAATAACATTAAATTAAATTTGTAATTAAATTTTTTAATATGTGTAGAGCGTGGACAATATTTTACTAATAAATTTTATTTGAGATTTTATAAGTAATTTTAATCGAATAATAATTGAGGGCCTGATTTTTAAAAGGGTATCTTTTTATATTTTAAAAAAAAAGTTTGGAAAATCCAAATGAGCATGCCTTAAGCGCTCATGTCATACTCAAATTATTTAGATTAAATGTTTACATGACGGTTTGTTATAATTTTTTCATAAAGAATTTTATTTTTTTTTATTCGTTTTTTTGTTTGAATTTTCCCGCGAGTTTATAGTTATTTCAATCCTATTTTGTGAAAAATAACATATATATGGCTGCCGAAATCGCAGAAAAAATCACTGAACTGGCAATCGGAAAAAATTAATTGTAATGAAACGGAATTATTTTGACACGCAATTTTGACGAGGGTTTTGGCAAATTCCGTAAGAAATAAAGCAAAAAAAAAATTAAATCGTCAAAATGATTTTTGACAAAGTTGAAGAGTTGCTTCTGTGAACACCACGTTCTTATTCATTTAATTCGTCAGAAAAACGAGTTTTTCCTCAGAAATCTTATTTAATCGATAAGAAAATTTTTTTACACATTTTTTTTGTTTAAAGTATGAAAATCACGTTTTAATCGAAATCACGATTTTTAGGCGAGAGTAGAGCATATCTGCGCGCTTCGCGCTTAAAACATGCAAAAAAATTTTTTGAACTTTTAAATATTAATTACTTTTAGAATTATAAAAATTTCTAAACGAAAGTGAAATTGTAGCTCTATAATTGTTAGCACTTTATAGCTGGATTAAAAAAATTCAATTGAAAAATTTATAACTGAAGATAACCAGTTTTTTGACTCGATTAAGGGGTTACATGGGATTAAGGGGAAAAATGGTCAATTTTTAAAAATTTATTTTTAATTTAAAATTATTAAAAAATGAAAAATAAAAAAAAAAAACTTACAACTGCAGTAGGAGCACTGTCATCACTGTCTTCACTAGTAGTAGTATTATTATTTTCAGGAATGGCGGTGGGTTGAACAGCGGGAGGACTTCCGCCCGTAGGACTTCGGTACTGAATTTGTTGCTGTTGTTGCTGTTGCTGTTGCTGCTGCATTTGCTGCTGTGAGTGCATGTACTGCATGTGTTGCTGCATTTGAACTTGCTGTTGATGTTGCTGCTGTTGCTGTTGCTGGTGCTGATTGTGTTGCTGCTGCATCATCAGTAACTGCTGATTGTTGTGCTGCTGGTTCGGTGAACTCATTGATGTGTACGAACCTTGGGGACTTGTGTACGCAGAGCTGCAATTTATAAAAAAAAAAAAAAAATTGTTTTATTAAAAAGTTAAGCGATAAATAAAAACAAAATATTGTTTTTAAATGTCGTGGAATAAAATGAAAATTAAGCAATATATTAGAGCCTTGGAGTTATAAATTAAGTGTATCTAGATCGTGAAAATAAACCAAGTCACTAGGGAACGAAAACATAGAACATGAGAAAATAAATAGCTTGAGAAGTTATGAAAATTTACACATTCATGAATCACAACTGTCAAATAACAAAGTTATAGAGCGTGAAGGAATCTCATCTGAGATAACAATTATTCATGTTAGTTATAATCAGGGTAAGATATCATCATCATCATCAGCGCCAGAATCTTAAAGCGGAGTAAAGTAAAGTGACTTAAGTCTCGGCATCCACTGCATCTTCGTATAACACACACGTATAATACATATCGAGCTTTAGCAGTTAGGACTCGGGCTACATAATAATTTTGAGTTTGGTCGGGTTGAAACTTTAATTTAATTCAATTTAATTAATGAACAAACGAAGATATATAATTAATTAATATTAAAGAGAAGGAGGACTCGTAATTTATAATAAAGTAACTTTAGTTTCAGAGGGAGCTCAGAAAAATAATATTTTGAGCAGTCTACACTTTAGGATAGTATTCAACGGTTCAATGCTACTTTAACACAAATTGGATAACTTTTGAGATATGGCCAGCGCTGCGTCAGCAAAGGAAAATTTACAGTCTACTCTACATCACCTATCCTACCTCCTTATATATCCAACTCATACTTTAGTTATCCTAACAACCAGAAGATGACTTATGTGTACGGACTCTCCTCATTCAACAACCCCCGGAAATTTCATATTCAGCATGATTATGTATTTACTTTTTTTTTTGGTTTTTAATTAACTTTATAATTTACGAAATATTAGCTGTCAAATTGTGTTTTTTATAAAAATAAAAAAAAAGGAAATTTTTATAGTAGCTACAATTTTAACCGCGCCGGGATTCGAACCCTAGACTTTCTGTTTAACTAAACAAACTTTTAAAAATTTTTTATTCAGCGTAATTATATATTTATTAATATTTTTATCATTTATTAAAAACATATTAGAAAAATTATTTTAAAAGAATTTTTTTTGGACTAATTAAATTAACTGCGACAGGATTTGAACCCTAGACTCTCTGTTTAACTAAATAAACCTTTAAAAATTTTTTATTCAGCCTAATTATGTGTTTATTTTCTTTTTTATTAATATTTTTATCATGTATTAAAAAATATATTAGAAAAATTATTAAAAAAAATTTTTTTTTTTGGATTAATTAAATTAACTGCGCCGGGATTCGAACCCAGAACTCCGCGATCCTAACTCAATTTTAATAAAAAATAATTTTTTAAAGTTTTTGGATACTTAAAATTTCATTTCATTGAAAGTAGGCTTCTAAGTATTATTTTGCACTCAATATTAGGCATATATTTATTCATTTCAATTATTAGACTTGATCTGTACAAGCCACTACCCGGACAGATAATCAATTGATGGTCAATTGGTGTTATTTACGTCGGTAACAGAGTGTGACGGGTAACGAAAACAAAAAGATTAAATGAGTTTTAAAAATGTCAGTATGTGATAGAATAAATAAAGCAATAAAGAAAAAAAGAATCAGATAGTGGAATATGTGAACCGGTAAATCGGGCGCGATTGCAGCCAGCCCGAAACGACGTGTGTCTATCTGTTCGACCGTAAAGAACAAGTCGAGCAAGTATAAAGTAATGCATAAATAAATAAAATCTACAGCATTAACACAAAGTTATAATTTATAATTTACTATTGTAAGCTAACGACATCTGCTATCGAGTTCTACAACTCTGGAGTTGTTTCGAATGACACTTGTAGTGCTACTTTGATTGCACTTGTACGGGCAACTATAACTACTCTTGCACTTGTACACTAGAAAAAAAGTTATTTATTTATTTTAATTAAATTAGTAATTGTAATGAGCTTATTTAATATAATTATTTTATTTAATTAACTCTTGCGCTAGCTCGGTGAAATTGATATTGGAGGTAATTGAAAATAATTGCTTACGATTTGTATCAGTTTAATTAAATAAACTTTTTTTTTATTTGTTAATTCGCTCTAATTTGAAAGTTTCATTTTCATTATTAAATTAATTTTAAATAAGTAAAGAGAAAATAGTTGATTGATTTATTAGTTTTTTATTAAATTATAAACTAAATATATATATATATATATATATATATATATATATATATATATATATATATATATATATATATA